>CM028331.1:13218983-13241483 GCA_016647705.1 Eucommia ulmoides
CTATCTCCTTGAAGTAATTATCCACGCTCCGATAGCCTTGAGTAAGACTTTGTAACTTCTGGTACAAGTCCCTATAGTAGTGACTAGGGATAAACCTCCTCCTCATGATGGCCTTCATTTCCGCCCACGACTCAATTGGCCTCTCATGGTTTCTCCTTCTGTTCATCATAAGTTGATCCCACCATATTATAGCATAATCAACAAATTCAATTATAGCGAGTTTTACCTTTTTCTCCTCGGAGTATTTGTGGCACTCAAAAATCAACTCCACCTTCTTCTCCCACTCCAAGTAAGCTTCAGGGTCATTTTTCCCTTGGAATGATGGTATCTTCATTTTTATGTTCCCAAGGTTTCGGTCAAGCCCATCTCGCCATCTTGGATCTCTGCGGAAAACTATACCACGCCTTTCTGCCCTTGGCACGAACCAACCCTCACCGTTCAATGAAAATTGTTCTTCATCATTTTCGAACTCATCCTCATGGTCACCATCAGAATTTTCCACGTGGGCACGCCTTTCTTGCCTTCTTCTAGCATTTGGGACTCCTTGGGGTTGCCCCTCACGCTAAGCGGCAATAGCAGCGTCTTACTTATCCATCTGATCCCGCATTTCATTAAACACCACATTTATGCGTTCAAATTGTTGTTGCATAGCCTGCAACATGGTGGTCGTCACTTCCCCTCCTTCATTGTTTGATGTGTTACCCCTGGAAGACATATCTTGAAAATAGAAATATTAGAGAATAAGTTCTCACACACTCCCTCACGTGTTTGCACTCAAAGTATGTTACTCACACTCTCTTGCCTTTTTCCACTCGTAGCTTCCTCTTTTAGTTCTTTATTGAACTTAACCTATCTCAATCAGAATTTCTCGCAACAATCCAAACTCTATGATTCACTTCACTAAGAATGAAATTTAGGAAAGAAAACAAAACGAACAAGGACAACACAAAGGATAAGTTATGGAATCAATCAAGAAGAATATGCTCTCTTTTTGGCTGCAGGATTTTCGTTTTTTTTTTTTTTTTTTTTTTGTTTCTGTTTCTGTTTTTTTTTTTTTTTTTTTTGCTGCAGGATTTTCGTTTTTTTTTTTAAATGATGATGACAAATGATGCGAACCTCACCAAGAATTAGTGAGACCCGAAACAAATTTATGGTGTCTTTGCTAGGATCGTTCTAAAATCTGGATTTATAAATGAAAAGAAAGAAAGGAAGAACACAAAAAAAAAAAAACAGAATGTTTGATAGAAACCTTGACCCAACGTTTATGAATGAAACGCGAACCAAAGGTATAAAATAACAAACCTCGACCCAAAGATTATAATGGAATCACGAACCGAAGTTATAGAGTTTGAACGCCACAAGAAATTCTTGATAAGTTCAAAGAAAAGTTCTATGAAGAACTCAAGAGAAAACTCTCTCAATCTGATATATTATTCAAGTAATGTCTTTTTTCCATGGAATACAACTCTCTTAAATAGGCAACCAACACAAAGAAGAGCCTAGGCTAGTGGGTGGTCAAGCACACCCTACCTTAGATAGGGGGCGGTCTTTCACACCTAGGGTTGTCCTTTTCACACAAGAAGTCTTTAACTTTAGCACACCCTACTATAGATAGTGGGTGGCCTTTCACACCTAGGGGGAGGCTACAAGAACAAAAGTCCTAGATGCCTTTCAAACTTATTACAATATCAATACTAGAAAATAAAAATACTAATTGGCATTGATGTCTTACAAAATGATATAAACTAAAATAAATAAGTAGAATTTCGTGGGTCTCATGTTTTGGCCCATTTAAGTTCATGACTAAGCCCATTTGCTTGCCTTTATGAGATGGATTAGGCCTTGATTGCCATTTGGGCCTAACTTGGGCATTACGACTTTAGATTCAGCCCATATATCTTGAATTAGCCCATTAAGTGCTTCTTTGATCTTCTTGGATCTTGCCATCGTAATAGGCCCAATTAGAACATGCAGCGGATCCTTTGTTGGTGCACGTTGGTTGTCATCATTGGGCATTTTGCTCAGAATGTCGTTTTCACAAAAGAAAGTGGTATTTTTCGTCCGAAAATGGACACAGTTCAATTTTCTTGCCAAACATGATTTTTCATAGCCTTTTGGAGTCGTTTTGTCCAAAATACCGTTTCTATGCAGAAAAGTGGTATTTTTCGTCCGAAACGGACGAAGTTGAATTTAAGGTCAAAGGTTGTCTTTTATGGATTTTTGTGGGCGTTTTGCTCAGAAGGTTGTTTCCACCCAAAAAAGTGGTATTTTTTGTCTGAAACAGATACAGTTGAATTTTCAAGCCGAACATGGTCTTTTATGGCCTTTCGGAGTCGTTTTATTTAAAAGACCATTTCCATGCCAAAAAATTGTATTTTTCGTTCGAAACGGACGAAGTTAAATTTTTTGGCCATTTGGGGCGTTTTGCTCAGAATGTCGTTTTCACACAAGAAAGTGGTATTTTTCGTCCGAAAACGGACACAGTTCAATTTTCTTGCCAAACATGGTTTTCTATGGCCTTTTGGAGTCGTTTTGTCCAAAATACTGTTTCCATGTTGAAAAGTGGTATTTTTTGTCCGAAACAGACGAAGTTGAATTTAGGGTCAAAGGTTGTCTTTTTTGGATTTTTGTGGGCGTTTTGCTCAGAAGGTTGTTTCCAGCCAAAAAAGTCGTATTTTTTGTCCGAAATGGATACAGTTGAATTTTCAAGCCAAACATGGTATTTTATGGCCTTTCAGAGTCGTTTTGTCCAACATACCGTTTCCAAGCCGAAAAGTGGTATTTTTCGTCTAAAACGGACGAAGTAGAATTTTAGGGTCAAAGTTGGTCGTTTTGGGCCTTTCGTGGGACATTTTGCTCCGAATGTCGTTTCCCCCTAAGAAAGTGTTATTTTTCGTCCGAGACGGACATGGTTTAATTTTCTTGCCGAACTTGGTCTTTTAAGGCCTTTCGGAGTCGTTTTGTCCAAAATACCGTTTCCATATAGAAAAGTGGTATTTTTCGTACGAAGCGGATGAAGTTGAATTTAGGGTCAAAGGTTATCTTTTATGGATTTTTGTGGGCGTTTTGTTCAGAAGGTTGTTTCCACTAAAAAAAGTGGTATTTTTTGTCCGAAACGGATACAGTTGAATTTTCAACCCAGATATGGTCTTTTATAGCTTTTCGGAGTTGTTTTGTCCAACATACCGTTTCCAAGCAGAAAAGTGGTATTTTTCGTCCAAAACAGACGAAGTAGAATTTTAGGGTCAAAGTTAGTCTTTTTGGGCCTTCCGGGGGGCGTTTTGCTCAGAAGGTCGTTTCCACCCAGGAAAGTGTTATTTTTCGTCCGAAACGGACGCGGTTTAATTTTCTTTCCGAACTTGGTCTTTTAAGGCCATTTAGAGTCGTTTTGTTTAAAAGACCATTTCCAAGCCAAAAAATTGTATTTTTCGTGCGAAACGGACGAAGTTGAATTTTAGGGTCAAAGTTGGTTTTTTTGGGCCTTTCGAGGGGCGTTTTGCTCAGAAGGTCGTTTCCACCTAAGACAGTGGTATTCTTCGTCCGAAACGAACACGGTTGAATTTTATTGCCTAACCTGGTATTTTAAGGCCTTTCGGAGTCGTTTTGTTTAAAAGAGCATTTCCAAGCCAAAAAAATATATTTTTTGTCCAAAACAGACAAAGTTGAATTTTAGGGTCAAAGTTGGTCTTTTTGGGCCTGTCGGGGGGCGTTTTGCTCAGAAGGTCGTTTCCACACAAGAAAGTGGTATTTTTCGTCCAAAACGGACATGGTTGAATTTTCTAGCCAAACTTGGTCTTTTAAGGCCTTTCGAAGTCGTTTTGTTAAAAAGACCATTTCCAAGCCAAAAAATTGTATTTTTCGTGCGAAACGGACGAAGTTGAATTTTTGGGTCAAAGTTGGTTTTTTTGGGCCTTTTAGGGGGCGTTTTGCTCAGAAGGTCGTTTCCACCTAAGACAGTGATATTCTTTGTCCGAAACGGACACGATTGAATTTTCTTGCTGAACTTGGTCTTTTAAGGCCTTTCGGAGTCGTTTTGTTTAAAAGACCATTTCCAAGCCCAAAAATTGTATTTTTCGTTTAAAACGAACGAAGTTGAATTTTTGGGTCAATGTTGGTCTTTCTTGGCTGTTTGAGGAGTTTTGCTCAGAATGTAGTTTTCACCCAAGAAAGTGGTATTTTTCATCCGAAAACGGGCACAGTTCAATTTTCTTGCTAGACAAGGTTTTCTATGGCCTTTCAGAGTCGTTTTGTCCAAAATACCGTTTCCATGCAGAAAAATGGTATTTGTTCATTCGAAACGGACGAAGTTAAATTTAGGGTCAAAGGTTGCCTTTTATGGATTTTTGGGGCGTTTTGCTCCGAAGGTCGTTTCCACCCATGAAAGTGGTATTTTTCGTCCAAAACGGACACGGTTAAATTTTTTTGCTGAACCTGATCTTTTAAGTCCTTTCGGAGTCGTTTTATTTAAAAAACCATTTCCAAGCCAAAAAGTTATATTTTTCGTCCGAAACGGGCGAAATTGAATTTTTGGGTCAAAGTTGGTCTTTTTTGGCCATTTGGGGCGTTTTGCTCAGAATGTTGTTTTCACCCAAGAAAGTGGTATTTTTCGTCCGAAGCGGACACGGTTCAATTTGCTTGCCAAACATGGTTTTCTATAGCCTTTCGGAGTCTTTTTGTCAAGAATACCATTTCAAAATAGAAAAGTGGTGTTTTTCGTCTGAAAAGAACGAAGTTCAATTTAGTGTCAAAGGTTGTCTTTTTTGGATTTTTGGGGGCGTTTTGCTCCGAAGGTTGTTTCCACCCAAACAAGTGATATTTTTTCCGAAATGGATACAGGTGAATTTTCAAGCTAAACGTAGTCTTTTATGGCCTTTCAGAGTGGTTTTGTCCAAAATACCGTTTCCTAGCTGAAAAGTAGTATTTTTCGTACAAAACGGACGAAGTAGAATTTTAGGGTCAAAGTTGGTCTTTTTGGGCCTTTCGGGGGGCGTTTTGCTCAGAATGTCGTTTCCACTCATGAAAGTGGTATTTTTCATCCAAAACGGACACGATTAAATTTTCTTGCTTAACCTGGTCTTTTATAGCCTTTCGGAGTCGTTTTGTTTAAAAGACCATTTCCAAGCCAAAAAATTGTATTTTTCGTCTGAAATGGACGAAGTTGAATTTTTCGGTCAAAGTTGGTCGTTTTGGGCCTTTTGGGGGGCGTTTTGCTCTGAATGTCATTTCCACTCGAGAAAGTGGTATTTTTCATCCGAAACGGACACGGTTGAATTTCCTTGCCGAACTTGGTCTGTTATGGCCTTTCGGAGTCGTTTTCTTTAGAAGACCATTTCCAAGCCAAAAAAATTGTATTTTTCTTCCGAAATGAACGAAGTTGAATTTTAGGGTCAAAGTTGGTCTTTTTGGGCATTTCAGGGGGCGTTTTGCTCAGAAGGTCGTTTCCACCGAAGAAAGTGTTATTTTTTGTCCGAAATGGACACGGTTGAATTTTCTTGCCGAACTTGGTCTTTTAAGGCCTTTCGAAGTCATTTTGTTTAAAAGACCATTTCCAAGCCAAAAAATTGTATTTTTCGTCCGAAACGGACGAAGTTGAATTTTAGGGTCAAAGTTGGTCTTTTTTTGCCATTTGGGCCGTTTTGCTCAGAATGTCGTTTTCACCCAAGAAAGTGGTATTTTTTGTCTGAAATGGACGCGGTTGAATTTTTTTGCCGAACCTGGTCTTTTAAGGCCTTTCAGAGTCGTTTTGTTTAAAAGACCATTCCAAGCCAAACAATTGTATTTTTCGTCCGAATCGGACGAAGTTGAATTTTTTTGTCAAAGTTGGTCTTTTTGGCCGTTTGGGGCGTTTTGGTCAGAATGTCGTTTTCACCCAAGAAAAGTGGTACTTTTCGTCCACAGCGGACGAAGTTGAATTTAGGGTCAAATGTTGTCTTTTTTGGATTTTTGGGGGCGTTTTGCTCAGAAGGTTGCTTCTACCCAAAATGGTGGTATTTTTTTTCGAAGCGGATACAATTGAATTTTCAAGCTAAACGTGGCCTTTTATGGCCTTTCGGAGTCGTTTTGTCCAAAATACCGTTTCCTAGCTTAAAAGGGGTACTTTTCGTCCAAAACGGACGAAGTAGAATATTTGGGTCAAAATTGGTCTTTTTTGGCCATTTGGGGCGTTTTACTCAGAATGTCATTTTCACCCAAGAAAGTGGTATTTTTCGTTCGAAACGGACACGGTTCAATTTCCTTGCCAAACATGGTTTTCTATAGCCTTTCAAAGTCATTTTGTCCAAAATACTGTTTCCAAGTAGAAAAGTGGTATTTTTCATCCGAAACGAACGAAGTTGAATTTAGGGTCAAATGTTGTCTTTTTTGGATTTTCGGGGGCATTTTTTTGAAAAGCTTGTTTCCACCAAAAAAAGTGGTATTTTTTGTCTGAAACAAACACAGTTGAATTTTCTTGCCGAACTTGGTCTTTTAAAGCCTTTCGGAGTCGTTTTGTACAGCATACCATTTCCAAGCAGAAAAGTGGTATTTTTCGTCCCAAACGGACGAAGTGGAATTTTAGGGTCAAAGTTGGTCTTTTTGGGCCTTTCGGGGTGCGTTTTGCTTAGAAGGTCATTTCTACCTAAAAAAAGTGGTATTTTTCGTCCAAAACGGAGACGGTTATATTTTCTTGCCGAACTTAGTCTTTTAAGGCCTTTCGGAGTCGTTTTGTTTAAAAGACCATTTCCAAGCCAAAAAATTATATTTTTCGTCCAAAACGGACGAAGCAGAATTTTAGGGTCAAAGTTAGTTTTTTTGGGCCTTCCGGGGGGCGTTTTGCTCAGAAGGCTGTTTCTACCTAAGACAGTGGTATTTTTCGTCCGAAACGGACACAGTTCAATTTTCTTGCCAAACATGGTTTCCTATGGCCTTTCGAAGTCGTTTTGTCCAAAATACCGTTTCCATGTAGAAAAGTGGTATTTTTTGTCCGAAACGGACGAAGTTGAATTTAGGGTCAAAGGTTGTCTGTTATGGATTTTTGTGGGTGTTTTGCTGAGAAGGTTGTTTCCACTAAAAAAAAGTGGTATTTTTTGTCCGAAGCGGATACAGTTGAATTTTCAAGCCAAACATGGTCTTTTATAGTTTTTCGGAGTTGTTTTGTCCAACATATCGTTTCCAAGCAGAAAAGTGGTATTTTTCGTCCAAAATAGACGAAGTAGAATTTTAGGATCAAAGTTAGTCTTTTTGGGCCTTCCAGGGGGCATTTTGCTCAAAAGGTCGTTTCCACTCAAGAAAGTGTTATTTTTCGTCCGAAACGGACGCGGTTTAATTTTCTTGCCGAACTTGGTCTTTTAAGGACTTTCGGAGTTGTTTTGTTTAAAAGACCATTTCTAAGCCAAAAAATTGTATTTTTCGTCCGAAATGGACGAAGTGGAATTTTAGGATCAAAGTTGGTTCTTTTGGGCCATTCGGGGTGTGTTTTGCTTAGAAGGTCGTTTCTACCTAAAAAAGTGGTATTTTTCGTCCGAAACGGAGACGGTTTAATTTTCTTGCCGAACCTAGTCTTTTAAGGCCTTTCGGAGTCGTTTTGTTTACAAGACCATTTCCAAGCCAAAAATTATATTTTTCATCCGAAACGGAGGAAGCAGAATTTTAGGGTCAAAGTTAGTCTTTTTGGGCCTTCCGGGGGGCGTTTTGCTCAGAAGGCCGTTTCCACCTAAGACAGTGGTATTTTTCGTCCGAAACAGACACGGTTCAATTTTCTTGCCAAACATGGTTCTCGATGGCCTTTCGGAGTCGTTTTGTCCAAAATACCTTTTCCATGTAGAAAAGTGGTATTTTTTGTCCGAAACGGACGAAGTTGAATTTAGGGTCAAAGGTTGTCTTTTTATGGATTTTTGTGGGCGTTTTGCTCAGAAGGTTGTTTCCACTAAAAAAAAGTGGTATTTTTTGTCCGAAGCGGATATAGTTGAATTTTCAAGCCAAACATGGTCTTCTATGGCTTTTCGGAGTCGTTTTGTCCAACATACCGTTTCCAAGCGGAAAAGTGGTATTTTTCGTCCAAAACAGACGAAGTAGAATTTTAGGATCAAAGTTAGTCTGTTTGGGCCTTCCGGGGGGCATTTTGCTTAGAAGGTCGTTTCCACTCAAGAAAGTGTTATTTTTCGTCCGAAACGGACGCGGTTTAATTTTCTTGCTGAACTTGGTCTTTTAAGGACTTTCGGAGTCGTTTTATTTACAAGACCATTTCCAAGCCAAAAATTATATTTTTCATCCGAAACGGAGGAAGCAGAATTTTAGGGTCAAAGTTAGTCTTTTTGGGCCTTCCGGGGGGCGTTTTGCTCAGAAGGCCGTTTCCACCTAAGACAGTGGTATTTTTCGTCCGAAACAGACACGGTTCAATTTTCTTGCCAAACATGGTTCTCGATGGCCTTTCGGAGTCGTTTTGTCCAAAATACCTTTTCCTTGTAGAAAAGTGGTATTTTTTGTCCGAAACGGACGAAGTTGAATTTAGGGTCAAAGGTTGTCTTTTTATGGATTTTTGTGGGCGTTTTGCTCAGAAGGTTGTTTCCACTAAAAAAAAGTGGTATTTTTTGTCCGAAGCGGATATAGTTGAATTTTCAAGCCAAACATGGTCTTCTATGGCTTTTCGGAGTCGTTTTGTCCAACATACCGTTTCCAAGCAGAAAAGTGGTATTTTTCGTCCAAAATAGACGAAGTAGAATTTTAGGATCAAAGTTAGTCTGTTTGGGCCTTCCGGGGGGGCATTTTGCTTAGAAGGTCGTTTCCACTCAAGAAAGTGTTATTTTTCGTCCGAAACGGACGCGGTTTAATTTTCTTGCTGAACTTGGTCTTTTAAGGACTTTCGGAGTTGTTTTGTTTAAAAGACCATTTCCAAGCCAAAAAATTGTATTTTTTATCCGAAATGGACGAAGTGGAATTTTAGGGTCAAAGTTGGTCTTTTTGGGCCTTTCGGGGTGCGTTTTGCTTAGAAGGTCCTTTTTACCTAAAAAAGTGGTATTTTTCGTCTGAAACGGAGACGGTTGAATTTTCTTGCCGAACCTAGTCTTTTAAGGCCTTTCGGAGTCGTTTTGTTTAAAAGACCATTTCCAAGCCAAAAAATTATATTTTTCGTCCAAAACGGACGAAACAGAATTTTAGGGTCAAAGTTAGTCTTTTTGGGCCTTCCGGAGGGCGTTTTGCTCAGAAGGTCGTTTCCACCTAAGATAGTGGTATTTTTCGTCCGAAACGGACACAGTTCAATTTTCTTGCCAAACATGGTTTTCTATGGCCTTTCGTAGTCGTTTGGTCCAAAATACCGTTTCCATGTAGAAAAGTGATATTTTTTGTCCGAAACGGACGAAGTTGAATTTAGGGTCAAAGGTTGTCTTTTATGGATTTTTGTGGGCGTTTTGCTCATAAGGTTGCTTCCACTAAATAAAAAATTGGTATTTTTTGTTCGAAGCGGATACAGTTGAATTTTCAAGCCAAACATGGTCTTTTATGGTTTTTCAGAGTCGTTTTGTCTAACATACCGTTTCCAAGCAGAAAAGTGGTATTTTTCGTCCAAAACAGACGAAGTAGAATTTTAGGATCAAAGTTAGTCTGTTTGGGCCTTCCGGGGGGGCATTTTGTTCAGAAGGTCGTTTCCACTTAAGAAAGTGTGATTTTTCGTCCGAAACGGACGCGGTTTAATTTTCTTGCCGAACTTGGTCTTTTAAGGCCTTTCGGAGTTGTTTTGTTTAAAAGACCATTTCCAAGCCAAAAAATTGTATTTGTCGTCCGAAATGGACGGAGTGATAATTTTAGGGTCAAAGTTGGTCTTTTTTGGGCCTTTCGGGGTGCGTTTTGCTTAGAAGGTCGTTCTACCTAAAAAAATGGTATTTTTCGTCCGAAACGGAGACGGTTGAATTTTCTTGCCGAACCTAGTCTTTTAAGGCCTTTCGGAGTCGTTTTGTTTAAAAGACCGTTTCCAAGCCAAAAATTATATTTTTCATCCGAAACGGACGAAGCAAAATTTTAGGGTCAAAGTTAGTCTTTTTGGGCCTTCCGGGGGGCGTTTTGCTCAGAAGGCCGTTTCCACCTAAGACAGTGGTATTTTTCGTCTGAAACGGACACGATTCAATTTTCTTGCCAAACATGGTTCTCGATGGCCTTTCGGAGTCATTTTGTCCAAAATACCGTTTCCATGTAGAAAAGTGGTATTTTTTGTCCGAAACGGACGAAGTTGAATTTAGGGTCAAAGGTTGTCTTTTTATGGATTTTTGTTGGCGTTTTGCTCAGAAGGTTGTTTCCACTCAAAAAAGTGGTATTTTTTGTCCGAAGCGGATACAGTTGAATTTTCAAGCCAAACATGGTCTTCTATGGCTTTTCGGAGTCGTTTTGTCCAACATACCGTTTCCAAGCAGGAAAGTGGTATTTTTCGTCCAAAACAGACGAAGTAGAATTTTAGGATCAAAGTTAGTCTGTTTGGGCCTTCCGGGGGGCATTTTGCTCAGAAGGTCGTTTCCACTCAAGAAAGTGTTATTTTTCGTCCGAAACGGACGCGGTTTAATTTTCTTACCGAACTTGGTCTTTTAAGGCCTTTCGGAGTTGTTTTCTTTAAAAGACCATTTCCAAGCCAAAAAATTGTATTTTTCATCCGAAATGGACGAAGTGGTATTTTGCTGAGAAGGTCCTTTCTACCTAAACAAGTGGTATTTTTCGTCCGAAACGGAGACGGTTGAATTTTCTTGCCGAACCTAGTCTTTTAAGGCCTTTCGGAGTCGTTTTGTTTAAAAGACCATTTCCAAGCCAAAAAATTATATTTTTTTGTCCAAAACGGACGAAGCAGAATTTTAGGGCAAAGTTAGTCTTTTTGGGCCTTTCGGGGGGCATTTTGCTCAGAAGGCCGTTTCCACCTAAGACAGTGGTATTTTTCGTCCGGAACGGACACAGTTCAATTTTCTTGCCAAACATGGTTCTCTATGGCCTTTCGGAGTCTTTTTGTCCAAAATACCGTTTCCATGTAGAAAAGTGGTATTTTTTGTCTGAAACGGACGAAGTTGAATTTAGGGTCAAAGGTTGTCTTTTATGAATTTTTGTGGGCGTTTTGCTCAGGAGGTTGTTTCCACTAAAAAAAAAAGTGGTATTTTTTTTCCGAAGCAGATACAGTTGAATTTTCAAGCCAAACATGGTCTTTTATGGCTTTTCAGAGTCGTTTTGTCCAACATACCGTTTCCAAGTAGAAAAATGGTATTTTTCGTCCAAAACAAACGAAGTAGAATTTTAGGATCAAAGTTAGTCTGTTTGGGCCTTCCGGGGGGCATTTTGCTCAGAAGGTCGTTTCCACTCAAGAAAGTGTTATTTTTCGTCCGAAACGGACGCAGTTTAATTTTCTTGCCGAACTTGGTCTTTTAGGGCCTTTCGGAGTTGTTTTGTTTAAAAGACCATTTCCAAGCCAAAAAATTGTATTTTTCGTCCAAAATGGACGAAGTGGAATTTTAGGGTCAAAGTTGGTCTTTTTGGGCCTTACGGGGGCATTTTGCTCAGAATGTCGTTTTCACCCAAGAAAGTGGTATTTTTCGTCCGAAATGGACAAGGTTGAATTTTCTTGCCGAACTTGGTCTTTTAAGGCCTTTCGGAGTCGTTTTGTTTAAAAGACCATTTCCAAGCCAAAAAATTGTATTTTTCGTCCGAAACGGACGAAGTTGAATTTTATGGTCAAAGTTCGTCTTTTTGGGCCTTTCGGAGGGCGTTTTGCTCAAAAGGTTGTTTCCACCCAAGAAAGAGGTATTTTTCATCTCAAACGGATACAGTTAAATTGTTTTTGCTGAACCTGGTCTTTTAAGGCCTTTCGGAGTTGTTTTGTGTAAAAGACCATTACCAAGCCAAAAAATTATATTTTTCGTCCAAAACGGACGAAGTTGATTTTTTGGGCCAAAGTTGGTTTTTTTGGGACTTTCGGGGGGCGTTTTTCTCAGAATGTCATTTTCACCCAAGAAAGTGGTATTTTTCGTTCGAAACGGACACGGTTGAATTTTCTTGCTGAACCTGGTCTTTTAAGGCCTTTCGGTATCCTTTTGTTTAAAAGACCATTTCCAAGCCAAAAAATTGTATTTTTCATCCGAAATGGACGAAGTTGAATTTTTGGGTCAAAGTTGGACTTTTTTGGCCTTTCGGGGGGGCGTTTTGCTCAGAATGTTGTTTCCACCCAAGAAAGTGGTATTTTTCATCCGAAACGGACACGGTTGAATTTGTTTTGCCGAACCTGGTATTTTAAGGCCTTTCGGAGTTGTTTTGTTTAAAAGACCATTTCCAAGCCAAAAAATTGTATTTTTCGTCCAAAACAGACAAAGTTGAATTTTAGGGTCAAAGTTGGTCTTTTTGGACCTTTCGGGGGCGTTTTGCTCAGAAGGTCGTTGTCACCGAAGACAGTGGTATTGTTCGTCCGAAACGGACACGGTTGAATTTTCTTTCCGAACTTGGTCTTTTAAGGCCTTTCAGAGTCGTTTTGTTTAAAAGACCATTTCCAAGCCAAAAAATTGAATTTTTCATCCGAAACGGATGAAGTTGAATTTTTGGGTCAAAGTTGGCCTTTTTTGGCCGTTTTGAACGTTTTGCTCAGAATGTCGTTTTCACCCAAGAATGTGGTATTTTTCGTCCAAAACGGACACGGTTGAATTTTCTTGCCAAACATGGTCTTTTAAGGCCTTTCGGAGTCGTTTTGTGTAAACGACCATTTCCAAGGCAAAAAATTGTAGTTTTCGTCCAAAATGGACGAACTACAAATTTAGGGTCAAAATTGGTCTTTTTGGGCCTTTCAGGGGGTGTTTTGCTCAGACGTACGTTTTCACCCAAGAAAGTGGTATTTTTCGTCCGAAACGTACACGGTTCAATTTTCTTGCCAAATATGGGTTTCTATAGCCTTTTAGAGTCGTTTTGTCCAAAATACCGTTTCCAAATAGAAAAGTGGTATTTTTTGTCCGAAACGAACGAAGTTGAATTTAGGGTCAAAGGTTGTCTTTTTTCGATTATTGGGGGTGTTTTGCTCAGAAGGTTGTTTCAACTGAAAAAAGTGGTATTTTTTTCTGAAACGGATACAGTTAAATTTTCAAGCCCAACCTGGTCTTTTATGGCCTTTTGGAGTCGTTTTGTCCAAAATACCGTTTCCAAGCAGAAAAGTGGTATTTTTCGTCCGAAACGGACGAAGTAGAATTTTAGGGTCAAAGTTGGTCTTTTGGGGCCTTTCCGGGGGCGTTTTGCTCAGAAGGTTATTTCCACCCAAGAAAGTGGTATATTTCGTCCGAAATGAACACGGTTGAATTTTCTTGCCAAACTTGGTCTTTTAAGGTCTTTCGGAGTCGTTTTGTTTAAAAGACCATTTCCAAGCCAAAAAATTGTATTTTTCGTCTGAAACAGACGAAATTGAATTTTTGGGTCAAAGTTGGTCTTTTTGGGCCGTTCAGGGGGTGTTTTGCTCAGACGGACGTTTTCACCCAAGAAAGTGGTATTTTTCGTCCGAAACGGACACGGTTCAATTTTCTTGCCAAATATGGGTTTCTATAGCCTTTCAGAGTCGTTTTGTCCAAAATACCGTTTCCAAGTAGAAAAGTGATATTTTTTGTCCGAAACGGACGAAGTTGAATTTAGGGTCAAAGGTTGTCTTTTTTCGATTATTGGGGGCGTTTTGCTCAGAAGGTAACATTCAACTAAAAAAAGAGGTATTTTTTTCCGAAACGGATACAGTTAAATTTTCAAGCCCAACCTGGTCTTTTATGGCCTTTCGGAGTCGTTTTGTCCAAAATACCGTTTCCAAGCAGAAAAGTGGTATTTTTCGTCCGAAACGGACGAAGTAGAATTTTAGGGTCAAAGTTGGTCTTTTTGGGCCTTTCTGGGGGCGTTTTGCTCAGAAGGTTATTTCCACCCAAGAAAGTGGTATATTTCGTCCGAAATGGACACGGTTGAGTTTTCTTGCCAAACTTGGTCTTTTAAGGTCTTTCGGAGTCGTTTTGTTTAAAAGACCATTTCCAAGCCAAAAAATTGTATTTTTCGTCTGAAACAGACGAAATTGAATTTTTGGGTCAAAGTTGGTCTTTTTTGGCCGTTTTGGGCCTTTTGGTCAGTATGTCGTTTTCACCCAAGAAAGTGGTATTTTTCGTCCGAAAATAAACACGGTTCAATTTTCTTACCAAACATGGTTTTCTATGGCCTTTCGGAGTCGTTTTGTCCAAAATACCGTTTCCAAGTAGAAAACTGGTATTTTTCGTCCAAAACGGACGTAGTTGAATTTAGGGTCGAAGGTTGTCCTTTTAGGATTTTTGGGGGCATTTTGTTCAGAAGGTTGTTTCCACCCAAAAAAGTAGCATTTTTTTGTCCGAAACGGATACAGTTGAATTTTCAACCTAAACATGGTTTTTATGGCCGTTCGAAGTCGTTTTGTCGAAAATACCGTTTCCCAGCAAAAAAGTGGTATTTTTCGTCCAAAACGGACGAAGTAGATCTTTTGGGTCAAAAGTTGTGTTTTTTGGTTTTTCGGATTTTTGTTGGCGTTTTGCTCAGAAGGTTGTTTCCACTCAAAAAAGTGGAATTTTTTGTCCGAAACGGATACAGTTGAATTTTCACGCCAAACAAGGTCTTTTATGGCCTTTCTGAGTCGTTTCGTACAAAATACCATTTCCAAGCAGAAAAGTGGTATTTTTTGTCCAAAACGGACGAAGTAGAATTTTAGGGTCAAAGGTTGTCTTTTTTGGATTTTTGGATTTTTGGGGGCGTTTTGCTCAGAAGGTCGTTTCCACCCAAAAAAGTGGTATTTTTCGTCCGAAACAAAAACGATTCAATTTTCTTGCCGAACTTGGTCTTTTAAGGCCTTTCAGAGTCGTTTTGTTTAAAAGATCATTTCCAAACCAAAATATTGTATTTTTCGTCCGAAACGGACGAAGTTGAATTTTTGGGTCAAAGTTGGTCTTTTTCAGCCTTCCAAGGGGCGTTTTGTTCAGAAGGTCGTTTCCACTTAGGACAGTGGTATTTTTCATTCGAAACGGACACGGTTGAATTTTCTTGCTGAACCTGGTCTTTTAAGGCGTTTCGGAGTCGTTTTGTTTAAAAGACCATTTCCAAGCCAAAAAATTGAATTTTTCGTCCAAAACGGACGAATTTGAATTTCGAGGTCAAAGTTGGTCTTTTTTGGCCATTTGGGGCATTTTTCTCTGAATGTTGTTTTTACCCAAGAAAGTGGTATTTTTCGTCCGAAATGGACACAGTTTAATTTTCTTGCCAAACATGGTTTTCTATAGCCTTTCGAAGTCATTTTGTCCAAAATACCGTTTCCATGTAGAAAAGTGGTATCTTTCGTCCAAAACGGACGTAGTTGAATTTAGGGTCTAAGGTTGTCTTTTTAGGATTTTTGGGTTCATTTTGTTCAGAAGGTTGTTTCCACCCAAAAAAGTGGCATTTTTTGTCCGAAACGGATACAGTTGAATTTTCAAGCCAAACATGATTTTTTATGGCCTTTCAGAGTCGTTTTATCCAAAATACCATTTCTAAGCATAAAAGTGGTATTTTTCGTCCAAAACGGACGAAGTAGAATTTTAGGGTCAAAGTTGGTCTTTTTCGGCCTTTCGGGGGGCGTTTTGCTCAGAAGGTCGTCTCCACCTAGGATTGTGGTATTTTTCTTGCCGAACCTGGTCTTTTAAGGCCTTTCGTAGTCGTTTTGTTTAAAAGACCATCTGCAAGCCAAAAAAATGTATTTTTCATCCGAAACGGACGAAGTTGAATTTTTGGGTCAAAGTTGGCCTTTTTTGGCCGTTTTGCTCAGAATGTCGTTTTCACCCAAAAAGTGGTATTTTCGTCCAAAACGGACACGGTTGTATTTTCTTGCCGAACCTGGTCTTTTAAGGCCTTTCGGAGTCGTTTTGTTTAAAAGGCCATTTCCAAGACAAAAAATTGTATTTTTCGTCCGAAACGGACGAAGTTGAATTTTTGGGTCAAAGTTGGTCTTTTTTGGCCATTTGGGACGTTTTGCTCAGAATGTCGTTTTCACCCAAGAAAGTGGTATTTTTCATCCGAAACCGGACACGATTCAATTTTCTTGCCAAACATGGTTTTCTATGGCCTTTCGGAGTCGTTTTGTCCAAAATACCGTTTCCAAGTAGAAAATTGGTATTTTTCGTTTAGAACGGATGAAGTTGAATTTTGGGTCAAAGGTTGTCTTTTTTGGATTTTTGGAGGCGTTTTGCTTTGAAGGTTGTTTCCACACAAAAAAGTGCTATTTTTTTCCGAAATGGATACAATTGAATTTTCAAGCCAAACATAGTCTTTTATGGCCTTTCGGAGTCATTCTGTCCAAAATACAGTTTTTAAGCAGAAAAGTGGTATTTTTCGTCCAAAAGGGATGAAGTAGAATTTTAGGGTCAAAGTTGGTCTTTTTGGGCCTTTCGGGGGGCGTTTTGCTAAGGTCATTTCCACCCCAGAAAGTGATATTTTTCTTCCGAAACGGACACGGTTGAATTTTCTTGCCGAACATGGTCTTTTAATGCCTTTCGGAGTCATTTTGTTTAAAAGACCATTTCCAAGCAAAAAAATTGTATTTTTCGTCCGAAACGGACGAAGTTGAATTTTTGGGTCAAAGTTGGTCTTTTTTTGGCCGTTTGGGGCATTTTGCTCAGAATGTCGTTTTCACCCAAGAAAGTGGTATTTTTCGTCTGAAAACGAACACGGTTCAATTTTCTTGCCAAACATGGTTTTCTATGGCCTTTCGGAGTCCTTTTGTCCAAAATACCGTTTCCAAGTAGAAAAGTGGTATTTTTCTTCCAAAACGGACGTAGTTGAATTGACGGTCTAAGGTTGTCTTTTTTTTATTTTTGGGGGCATTTTGTTCAGAAGGTTGTTTCCACCCAAAAAACTTGTATTTTCTGTTCGAAACGGATCGAGTTGAATTTTCAAGCCAAACATGGTTTTTTTATGGCCTTTCGGATTCATTTTGTCCAAAATATCGTTTCCAAGTAGAAAAGTGGTGTTTTTCGTCCAAAAGGGACGTACTTGAATTTAGGGTCTAAGGTTGTCTTTTTTGGATTTTTGGGGGCATTTTGTTCAGAAGGTTGTTTCTACCCAAGAAAGTGGTATTTTTTGTCCGAAACGGATACAGTTAAATTTTCAAGCCAAACATTGTCTTTTATGGCCTTTCGGAGTCGTTTTGTCCAAAATACTGTTTCCTAGATGGAAAGTGGTATTTTTTGTCCCAAATAGATACAGTTTAATTTTCAAGCCAAACATTGTCTTTTATGGCCTTTCAGAGTAGAATTTTAGGGTCAAAGGTTGTCTTTTTTGGATTTTTGGATTTTTGGGGGTGTTTTGCTCAGAAGGTGGTTTCCACCCAAGAAAGTGGTATTTTTCGTTCGAAATGGATACGGTTGAATTTTTCTTGCCGAACCTGGTCTTTTAAGGCCTTTCGGAGTCATTTTGTTTAAAAGGCCATTTCCAAGACAAAAAATTGTATTTTTCGTCCAAAACGGACGAAGTTGAATTTTTGGGTCAAAGTTGGTCTTTTTTGGCCGTTTGGGGCGTTTTGCTCAGAATGTCGTTTTCACCCAAGAAAGTGGTATTTTTCGTCCGAAAACGGACACGATTCAATTTTCTTGCCAAACATGGTTTTCTATGGCCTTTCGGAGTCGTTTTGTCCAAAATACCGTTTCCAAGTAGAAAATTGGTATTTTTCGTTCAGAACGAACGAAGTTGAATTTTGGGTCAGAGGTTGTCTTTTTTTTATTTTTGGGGGCGTTTTTCTTTGAAGGTTGTTTCCACCCAAAAAAAGTGCTATTTTTTTTCCGAAATGGATACAATTGAATTTTCAAGCCAAACATGGTCTTTTATGGCCTTTCGGAGTCATTCTGTCCAAAATACCGTTTTCAAGCAGAAAAGTGGTATTTTTTGTCCAAAACGGATGAAGTAGAATTTTAGGGTCAAAGTTGGTCTTTTTGGGCCTTTCGGGGGGCGTTTTGCTAAGAAGGTCATTTCCACCCCAGAAAGTGGTATTTTTCTTGCGAAACGGACACGGTTGAATTTTCTTGCCGAACATGGTCTTTTAAGACCTTTCGGAGTCATTTTGTTTAAAAGACCATTTCCAAGCAAAAAAATTGTATTTTTCGTCCGAAACGGACGAAGTTGAATTTTTGGGTCAAAGTTGGTCTTTTTTTGGCCTTTTGGGGTGTTTTGCTCAGAATGTCGTTTTCACCCAAGAAAGTGGTATTTTTCGTCTGAAAATGGACACGGTTCAATTTTCTTTCCAAACATGGTTTTCTATGGCCTTTCGGAGTCGTTTTGTCCAAAATACCGTTTCCAAGTAGAAAACTGGTATTTTTCGTCCAAAACGGACGTAGTTGAATTGAGGGTCTAAGGTTGTCTTTTTTGGATTTTTGGGGGCATTTTGTTCAAAAGGTTGTTTCCACCCAAAAAACTTGTACTTTTTGTCTTAAACAGATAGAGTTGAATTTTCAAGCCAAACATGGTTTGTTATGGCCTTTCGGATTCGTTTTATCCAAAAGGGATAAACGTTTTGTCCAAAATACCGTTTTCTTGCCAAACATGGTTTTCTATGGCCTTTCGGAGTCGTTTTGTCCAAAATACCGTTTCCAAGTAGAAAATTGGTATTTTTCGTCCAAAATAGACGTTGTTGAATTTAGGGTCTAAGGATGTCTTTTTTGGATTTTTCGTCCGAAACGGACAAAGTTGAATTTAGGGGTCAAAGTTGGTCTTTCTGGGCCTTTTTGGGGCGTTTTGTTTAGAAGGACGTTTCCACCCAAAAAAGTAGTGTTTTTCATCTGAAACGGATACAGGTGAATTTTCAAGCCAAACATGGTCTTTTATAGCCTTTCGGAGTCGTTTTGCCCAAAATACTGTTTCCAAGCAAAAAAGTGGTATTTTTCGTCTGAAACGGACGAAGTTGAATTTTAGGGTCAAAGTTGGTCTTTTTGGGCAATTTGGGTTCGTTTTCCTCAGAAGGTCGTTTCCATCCAAAAAAGTGGTAATTTTCGTCCAAAACAGAGACGGTTGAATTTTCTTGCCAAACATGGTCCTTTAAGGCCTTTCGGAGTCGTTTTGTTCAAAAAACTGTTTCTGAGCAAATAAGTTGTATCTTTTGTCCGAAACGGGCAAAGTTGAATTTTAGGGTCAAAGTTGGTCTTTCTGGGCCTTTTGGGGGCGTTTTGCTCAGAAGGACGTTTCTTCCCAAAAAAGTGGTATTTTTCGTCAGACACGGATACAATTGAATTTTCAAGCCAAACATGGTCTTTTGTGGCCTTTCGGAGTCGTTTTGTCCAAAATACCGTTTCCATGCGGAAAAGTGATATTTTTCGTCCAAAACTGACGAAGTAGAATTTCAGGGTCAAAGTTTGTCTTTTTGGGCCTTTTGTGGGGCGTTTTGCTCAGAATGTCGTTTCCACCCAAGAAAGTGGTATTTTTCATCCGAAACAGACATGGTTAAATTTTCTTGCCGAACTTGGTCTTTAAGGCCTTTCGGAGTCGTTTTATTTAAAAGACCCATTTCCAAGCCGAAAAATTGTATTTTTCATCTGAAACGGACGAAGTTGAATTTTTGGGTCAAAGTTGGTCTTTTTTGGCCATTTGGGGTGTTTTGCTTTGAATGTCGTCTTCACCCAAGAAAGTGGTATTTTTCGTCCGAAACGAATACGGTTCAATTTTCTTGCCAAACATGGTTTTCTATAGCCTTTCGGAGTTGTTTTGTCCAAAATACCGTTTCCAAGTAGAAAAATGGTATTTTTCGTCCGAAACGGACGAAGTTGAATTTAGGGTCAAAGGTTGTCTTTTTTGGATTTTTGGGGGCATTTTGCTTAAAAGGTTGTTTCCACCCAAAAAAATGGTATTTTTTGTCCGAAACGGATACAGTTGAATTTTCAAGCCAAACATGGTTTTTTATGGCCTTTCGAAGTTGTTTTGTCTAAAATACCGTTTCCAAGCAGAAAAGTGGTATTTTTCTTCCAAAACGAATGAAGTACAATTTTAGGGTCAAAGTTGCTCTTTTTTGGCCTTTTGGGGGCGTTTTGCTCTGAAGATCGTTTTCACCCAAGAAAGGAGTATTTTTCGTCTGAAACGGACGTGGTTCAATTTTCTTGTCGAACTTGGTCTTTTAAGGCCTTTCGGAGTCATTTCGTTAAAAAGACCATTTGCAAACCAAAAAGTTGTATTTTTCATCCGAAACGGACAAAGTTGAATTTTTGGGCCAAAGTTGGTCTTTTTGGGCCTTTTGGGAGTGCTTTGCTCAGAAGGTCATTTCCATCCAAAAAAAAGTTGTATTTTTCGTCCGAAACGGACACGGTTGAATTTGCTTACCAAACATGGTCTTTTAAGGCCTTTCGGAGTCGTTTTGTGTAAAAGACCGTTTCCTAGTGAAAAAATGGTATTTTTCATCCGAAACAGACGAAGTTGAATGTTAGGGTCAAAGTTGGTATTTTTGGGCATTTTGGGGTCGTTTTCCTCAGAAGGTCGTTTCCACCAAAAAAAAAATGGTATTTTTCGTCCGAAATGGACTCAATTGAATTTTTTTGCCAAAGATGGACTTTTAAGGCCTTTCGGAGTCGTTTTGTTCAAAAGATCATTTCCAATTGAAAAAATGGTATTTTTTGTCCGAAATGGACGAAATTGAATTTTCGGTTCAAAGTTTGTCTTTTTGGGCATTTTTGGGGCATTCTGAAAAGGTCATTTCTTCCAAAAAAAAAATGGTATTTTTCGTCCGAAACAGAGACGGTTGAATTTTCTTGCCAAACATGGTCCTTTATGGCCTTTCAGAGTCGTTTTGTTGAAAAAATCGTTTCCGAGCAAATAAGTGGTATTTTTCGTCTGAAACGGACGAAGTTGAATTTAGGGGTCAAAGTTGGTCTTTCTTGGCCTTTTTGGGGCGTTTTGTTCAGAAGGACGTTTCCACCCAAAAAAGTGGGTTTTTTCGTCCGAAACGGATACAGTTGAATTTTCATGCCAAACATGATTTTTTATGGCCTTTTGGAGTCGTTTTGCCCAAAATACTGTTTCCAAGTTGATGCGAACCTCACCAATGATTAGTGAGACCCGAAACTAACTTAGGGTTTCTTCGCGAAGATCGAAACTAAATCAGATTTTGAACGAGCTAAAAATACAGAAATTGAAAGATAGATTACCTTGACCCAACGTTTATGAACGAAACGCGAACCAATGGTATAATGATCTTGACCCAATGATTATAATGATTCACGAATCAAAGATATAAGTTTGAACGCCACAAGAAAGTCTTGATAAGTTCAAGAAAAGTTCTCTGAAGAACTAAAGAGAAAACTCTCACAATTTTTATTAATCAAAGTAATGTGTAATTCGTGGGTCTACAATGCCCCTTAAATAGGTGGCCAAGAGAATAAGAAAAGAAACCCTAATACACTTTGAAATTCGTGGGTCTACTTGGAGGAAAAAGGAAACCATAAAATCTAATTGCTAAATAAAGAATAAGGAAGCTTCCTAATTTGCTTTACATTCCTAGTTGGAAAAGGAAATGATTTACTTGACAATCAAGCTTACAAATCAGCCTAAAATAATTAAAAGACTTAAAATAATAAAATAAATATGATAGGGATTTCGTGGTCCACAAGCCTTGGTCCATTTGAGTTCATGTTTAAACCCATTCACTTGCTTTGATGAGATGGATTAGGCCTTGATCGTCATTTGGGCCTAATTTGGGCTTTATTGTTTTCGATTCAGCTGAAAGCTCTTGAATTAGCCCATTAAGTGTTTCTTTGATCTTCTTGGATCTTGCCGTCGTAATGGGCCGAACCGGGACATGCAATGTGTCCTTTGATGTTGCTTGTTGGTTCTCATCATCCCCCCTCTCTTCAAAAGGATTGGACCTCAAATCTTCACCTACATCAAACGGAGAAAGATCAGAGACATTAAATGTAGCACTAACGTTATACTCACCTGGAAGATCCAACTTGTACGCATTATCATTGATCCTCTGAAGAACTTGAAATGGACCATCCCCTCTAGGATGTAGCTTGGTCCGCCTATGGGCTGGAAATCTTTCTTTTCTCATATGCACCCAAACCCAATCACCAGGTTCAAAGATGACTCGTCTACGGCCCTTATTTGCTTTCTTTGCATATTGCTCATTTTTCTTCTCTATGTGTTGTCGTACACTTTCATGGAGTTTCTTCACCATCTCAGCCTTCTTTTGTCCATCCAAACTAGCCCTCTCATTGACTGGCAAAGGCAACAAATCCAAAGGAGTTAGTGGATTAAAACCATAAACAATCTCAAATGGTGAAAAATCAGTAGTAGAATGAACACTCCGATTATAAGCAAATTCAATGAACGGCTTACAATCCTCCCAATTTTTCAAGTTCTTTTGAATTATAGTACGCAACAAAGTAGATAAAGTTTGATTTACTACCTCGGTTTGTCCATCCGTTTGGGGGTGACAAGTAGTTAAGAACAATAATTTAGTTCCCATCTTTCCCCACAAGACTTTCCAAAAATAGCTTAGGAACTTAACATCACGATCAGATACAATAC
>CM028331.1:13246483-13313983 GCA_016647705.1 Eucommia ulmoides
CAAACAACGAAAACATTTAATATCACGGTTAAGAGTTTGGATTTCAGTTTTACCTTTGTTGGCAATGGGAACATCATCTCTCCTTTTTGGGGTTTCGGTTTTGGACTTTAAAACAGCCCCTTCGTCCTTCCTCCCATTCGGCCTCCATGAATTAGAGGAGCTTGAATTTTGAAATGTCTGAGTTCCTTTCCTTTTAAGCTATCGTTCCACTTTTATGGCCATGTGAACCATGTCCTCCAACTCCACATAATGTTGCAACTCCACCACGTTGGCAATGTCCCGATTCAACCCATTCAAGAACCTTGCCATGGTAGCTTCTCTATCCTCCTCGACATTAGCCCGGATCATAGAGACCTCCATCTCCTTGTAGTAATCATCCACGCTCCGATAGCCTTGCGTAAGGCTTTGTAATTTCTGATACAAGTCCCTATAGTAGTGACTAGGGACAAACCGCCTCCTCATGATGGCCTTCATTTCCGCCCACGTCACGATAGGCCTCTCATGGTTCTTTCTCCTGTTTATCACAAGTTGATCCCACCATATTATAGCATAGTCAATAAACTCAATCACTGCGAGTTTTACTTTTTTTTCCTCGGAGTAGTTGTGGCATTCAAAGATCAACTCCACCTTCTTCTCCCACTCCAAGTATGCTTCAGGATCGTTTTTCCCTTGAAATGAGGGTATCTTCACCTTGATACTTCCCAAGTTATTATC
The DNA here is from genome assembly GCA_016647705.1 of Eucommia ulmoides. NCBI lineage: Eukaryota > Viridiplantae > Streptophyta > Magnoliopsida > Garryales > Eucommiaceae > Eucommia > Eucommia ulmoides. The sequence continues at coordinate 13,247,198 of CM028331.1, forward strand.
AATCCGCTCCCCATGTCTATCTCCTCTATTCCCATGTCCACTCCCAAATCTGCCCAAGCTTGCATTAGAGGCCCGATCGTCTTCATCTAGGTCATCCCCATAATCATCTTCATACACGAACCGAGACTGATTCCTCTTTCTTCGTTGCACATTAGGAGCTCTCGGTGGTTGCCCCTTTTGTGCGCTAGACTCAACTTTGTCAAGCCGCTCATGCACTTCATCAAACCTCAAGTTCAACTGTTGAAACTTTTGCTCCAAGGCCTTGTAGAAAACTTTTGTATCTATTATGTCCATCCTTTCATGTGCTTCATCGGACGAGCCTTTGTTTGTTTCTCGAGGCATGTTAACCTGCAAAACAAAGTTAGCAAACCTCACAAACACTCCCTCACGTGTTTGCACTCAAACTATGTCACTCCACTCGTGTATCACTCAAATTCAGCTTTTACCCTCTGAAGGTCATTTCTACAAAAAAAAAATGGTATTTTTCGTCCGAAACGCACACGGTTGAATTTTCTTGCCAAACATGGTCTTTTAAGGCCTTTCGAAGTAATTTTGTTTAAAAGACCGTTTCCTAGCTAAAAAATGGCCCCATAAGATCAAGTTTGACCAAAAAATTCAACTACGTCCATATCGGACGAAAAATACCACTTTTATGGGTGGAAATTACCTTCTGAGCAAAACATTAACAAATAAGACCAAATTAGACAATAAAATTAGACTACGTCCGTTTGGGATGACAAATACCACTTTTTTGGGTGGAACGGCCTTCTGAGCAAACCGCACGTAAAAGTCCCAAAAAGACAAAGTTTGATTGGAAAATTCAATCGTGTCCATTTCGAATGAAAAACAGCACTTCTTGGGGAAAAACGGCCTTTTGAGCAAAACGTCCACAAAATGACCAATAGGATCAAGTTTGACCAAAAAATTCAACTGCGTCTGTTTCGGATGAAAAATACCATGTTTTTTGTTGCAAACGGCCTTCCGAGCAAAACTCTCACAAATAGCCCAAAAAGACCAAGTTTCAACTGAAAATGAAAATGTGTCCGTTAAGGACAAAAAGTATCTTTGTTTTTATTGGAAAGGGCCTTCCGAACAAAACGCTCCTAAAATGCCAAATAAGATCAATTTGACCTAAAAGTCAAATTAATCCATATTGGATGAAAAACACCACCTTTTTTTTTTTGTGGAAACAGCCCTCTGAGCAAAACCTCCACAGAAAGCCCAAAAAGACCAAGTTTGAACAGAAAATTCAATTGTGCCTGTTTCGAAACAAAAACAACACGTTTTTGGTTGGAAACGGCCTTCTATGCAAAATACCCACAAAATGCCAAAAAAGACCAAGTTTGACGAAAAAATTCAATTGTGTTCGTTTTGTACAAAATGTACAACGTTTTTTGGTGCAAATGGCCCTTTGAGCAAAACACCCAAGAAAGGCCCAAAGAGACCAAATTTGACTTGAAGACTGAACTGTGTCCGTTTCAAACGAAGAAAAAAAAAAACATTTTTTTTGGGCAGAAATGGCAGTTTAAGCAAAACGATCGCAAAAGGCACAAAAAGATTAAGTTTCAACTGAAAATTGAAATGTGTCCATTAAGGACAAAAAGTACCATTGTTTTTAATGGAAACGGCCTTCCGAACAAAACGCTCCCAAAATGCCAAATAAGATAAATTTCGACCTAAAAGTCAAATGCATCCATTTTGGACGAAAAATACCACTTTTTTTTTTTTTTTTTTTTTTTTGTGAAAACGACCCTGTGAGCAAACCCCCCCACAGAAGGCCCAAAAAGCCTAAGTTTGAATAGAAAATTCAACTATGTCTGTTTCGAATGAAAGACAACACCTTTTTTTATTGGAAATGGCCTTCTGAGCAAAACATTAACAAATAAGACCAAATTAGACAATAAAATTCGACTACGTCTGTTTGGGATGACAAATACCACTTTTTTGGGTGGAACATCCTTCTGAGAAAACTGCACGTAAAAGGCCCAAAAAGACAAAGTTTGATTGAAAAATTCAACCGTGTCCATTTTGGATGAAAAATACCACTTTTGGGAGGAAACATCCTTCTGAGCAAAACGTCCACAAAAGGCCGAATAGGATCAAGTTTGACCAAAAAATTCAACTGCGTCTGTTTTGGACGAAAAATATCATGTTTTTGTTGGAAACGGCCTTTTGAGAAAAACTCCCACAAATGGCCCAAAAAGACCAAGTTTCAACTGAAAATTGAAATGTGTCTGTTAAGGACAAAAAGTACCATTGTTTTTAGTGCAAACGGCATTCTGAACAAAACGCTCCCAAAATGCCAAATAAGATCAATTTTTACCTAAAAGTCAAATGCATCTATTTTGGACAAAAAAAAAATACCATTTTTTTTAGTGGAAACAGCCCTCTGAGCAAAACCCCCACAGATGGCCCAAAAAGACCAAGTTTGAACAAAAAATTCAACTGTGGCTGTTCTGGACGAAAAACAACATTTTTTTGGTTGGAAACGACCTTCTATGCAAAATTCCCTCAAAATGCCAAAAACGACAGGGTTTGACAAAACAATTCAACTATGTTCGTTTTGTACGAAATGTACAACATTTTTGGGTACAAACGGCCCTTTGAGCAAAACGCCCAAGAAAGGCCCAAAGAGACCAAGTTTGACCTGATGAGTCAACTGTGTTCGTTTCGAACGAAAAAAAAAATCATTTTTTTGGGCAGAAATTGCATTCTGAGCAAAACGCTCGCAGAAGGCCCAAAAAGACCAAGTTTGACATAAAAATTCAACAGCTTCCATTTCGAACGAAAAATACCACTTGTTTTAGTGGAAATTGCATTCCGAGCAAAACGCCCACTAAAAGGCCCAAAAATACAAAGTTTGACCTGAAAAGTCAACTGTGTCCGTTGTGGACAAAAAATACCGCTTTTATTTTATGGGTGGAAACGATCTTCTGAGCAAAGCGTCCACAAAAGGCCACATAAGAGATCAAGTTTGACCAGAAAATTCAACTACGTCCATTTTGGACGAAAAATACCACTTTTATGGGTGGAAATGACCTTCTCAGCAAAACGTCAACAAATAAGACCGAATTAGACAAGAAAATTCAACTACGTCCATTTCGGACGAAAAATAACACTTTTTTGGGTACAACGGCCTTATGAGCAAACCGCACGTGAAAGACCCAAAAGACATAGTTTAACTGGAAAATTCAACTGTGTCTGTTTTGGATGAAAAATACCACTTAGTGGGGGAAACGGCCTTCTGAGCAAAACGTCCACAAAAGGCCTAAAAAGACCAATTTGGAACATAATTCTCCCATAAAGACCATGTTTGACTCGAAAATTCAAATGCGTCCGTTTTGGACAAGAAATACCACTCGTTTGGGTGGAAACAGCATCCCACTAAAGGACCAAAAATGACCATGTTTGACTTAAAAATTTAACTGCGTCCATTTCACACGAAAAATACCACTTGTTTGGGTGGAAACGGCCCTCTAAGAAAAATGCCCACAAAAGACCAAGAAAGACCAAGTTTGAACAGAAAATTCAACTTTGTCTATTTCAGACAAAAAACAACATTTTTTTGGGTGGAAACCGTCTTCCATGCAAAATGCCCAGAAGGACCAAGTTCAACCCGAAAATTCAACTGCGTCCATTTCAGATGAAAAGTAGAACTTATTTGGGTGGAAACAACATTCGAAGCAAAATGTCCACAAAAGGCGCAATAGGATCAAGTTTGACCAGAAAATTCAACTGCGTCTGTTTTGGACAAAAAATACCATGTTTTTGTTGGAAACGCCTTCTGAGCAAAACTCCCACAAATGGCCCACAAAGACCAAGTTTCAACTGAAAATTGAAATGTGTCCATTAAGGACAAAAAGTACCATTGTTTTTAGTGGAAACAGCTTTCCGAACAAAACACTCCCAAAATGCCAAATAAGATCAGTTTTGACCTAAAAGTCAAATGCATCTATGTTGGATGAAAAATACCATATTTTTTTCGTGTGGAAATGGCCCTCTGATAAAAACCCCCACAGAAGACCCAAAAAGATCAAGTTTGAACAGAAAATTCAATTGTGTCTGTTTTGGACGAAAAACAACACTTTTTTGGTTGAAAATGGCCTTCTATGCAAAATTCCCTCAAAATGCCCAAAAAGACCAAGTTTGATCAAAAAATTCAACTGTGCTCGTTTTGTATGAAATGAACAATGTTTTTGGGTGGTAACGGCCCTCTGAGCAAAACCCCCACAGAAGGCCCAAAAAGACCAAGTTTGAACAGAAAATTCAACTGTGTCTATATCGGACGAAAAACAACACTTTTTTGGTTGGAAACGGCCTTCTGTGCAAAATGCCCAAAAAGACGAGTTTAACATGAAAATTCAATTGCGTCCATTTCGAACGAAAAATACCACTTATTTCAGTGAAAATTGCATTCCGAGCAAAACGCCCACTAAAAGGCCCAAAAAGACAAAGTTTGACCAGAAAAATCAACTGTGTCCATTTTGGACGAAAAATACCACTTTTATGGGTAGAAACGACCTTCTGAGCAAAACTCCCACAAATGGCCCAAAAAGACCCAATTTAACCTGAAAATTGAACTGCATCTGTTTCGGACGAAAAAGTACCTTTTCTTTTTGTGAAAACGGCCTTTTGAACAAAATGCTCCCAAAATGCCCAAAAAGTCCAATTTTGACCTAAAAAATCAAATGCATCTATTTTGGACAAAAAATACCTCTCTTTTTCGGTGGAAACGACCATCTGGGCAAAACGATCAGAAAAGGCCCAAAAAGACCAAGTTTGAGAAGAAATTTCAACTTTGTCTGTTTCAGACGAGAAACCTCACTTTTTTGGGTGAAAACGGCATTCTATACAAAATGGCCCCGAAATGCCCCTAAAGACCATGTTTGACCCGAAAATTCAACTGCATCCGTTTCGGACGAAAAAACCGCTTGTTTGGGTGGAAACAACATCCACTAAAGGACCAAAAAAGACCATGTTTGACCCGAAAATTCAACTGCGTCCGTTTCGGATGAAAAATACCACTTGTTTGGATGGAAACAATATTCTGAGCAAAACGCCCACTATAGCCCCTAAAAGACAAAGTTTGACCCGAAAATTCGAATGTGTTCGTTTCGGAAGAAAAATACCACCTTTTGGGTGGAAACGACCTTATGAGCAAAATATCCACAAATGGCCAATAAAGAGCTAGTTTAACATAAAAGTCAATTATGTCCGTTTCGAACGAAAAGTATCTCTTTTATGGGTGGAAACGACCTTTTGAATGAAACGTCAAAAGGCCCAATAAGACCAAGTTTGACCAGAAAACTCAACTGAGTCCGTTTCGGATGAGAAATTGTACTCTTTTGGTTGGAAATGGACTTCAAAGCAAAACTCCCACAAATGGCCTAAAAAGATCAAGTTTAATCTGAAAATTGAAATGTGTCCATTTGGGATGAAATGTACCATTTTTTTTTTGTAAAAACGGCCTTCTGAACAAAATGCTCCCAAAATGCCTAAAAAGACCAATTTTGACCTAAAAAGTCAAATGCATCAATTTTGGTTGAAAAATACTTTTTTTTTTTTTGGAAATGACCCTCTGAGCAAAACACCCACAAATCACCCAAAAAGACCAAGTTTGAACAGAAAATTCAACTATGTCTGTTTCAGACAAAAAACAATACTTTTTTTTTTGGTGGAAATGGCTTTCTATGCAAAATGCCCCCAAAATGCCCAAAAGGACCAAGTTTAACCCGAAAATTCAACTGCGTCCGTTTTCGGATGAAACGTAGAACTTATTTGGGTGGAAACAACATTATAAGAAAAACGTCCACTATAGCCCCCAAAAAGATCAAGTTTGAACTGAAAAGTCAACTGTGTCCGTTACGGATGAAAAATACCACCTTTTCGGGTGGAAACGGCCTTCAGAGAAAAACGCTCGCAAAAGGCCCAAAAAACCTAAGTTTGAAATGAAAATTCAACTACGTCCATTTCGAACAAAAAATACCACTTGTTTCAGTGGAAATTGCATTCCGAGCGAAATACCCACTAAAAGGCCCAAAAAGACAAAGTTTGACTTGAAAACTCAACTGTGTCCGTTTCGGACGAAAAATACCACTTTTATTTTTTGGGTGGAAACGATCTTTTGAGCAAAGCGTCCACAAAAGGCCACATTAGAGATCAAGTTTGACCAGAAAATTCAACTACGTCCATTTTGGACGAAAAATATCACTTTTATGGGTGGAAATGACCTTCTGAGGAAAACGTCAACAAATAAGACCAAATTAGACAAGAAAATTCAACTACATTCGTTTCGGACGAAAAATACCACTTTCTTTTTTGTGGAACGGCCTTCTGAGCAAACCGCACGTAAAATGCCCAAAAAGTCAAAGTTTGACTGCAAAATTCAACCGTGTCCGTTTCGGATGAAAAGTACCACTTCTGGGGAGAAACAGCCTTTCGGGCAAAATGTGCACAAAAGGCTCAAAAGGATCAAGTTTGACTAGAAAATTCAACTCTATCCGTTTCGAACGAAAAAAAAAAAACATTTTTTGGGCAAAAATGGCATTCTGAGCAAAACGCTCACAAAAGGCCCAAAAAGGCCAAGTTTGATATGAAAATTCATCTGCGTCCATTTCGAACGAAAAATACTACTTGTTTCAGTGGAAATTGCATTCCGAGCAAAGCGCCCACTAAAAGGCCCAAAAAAGACAAAGTTTGACCTGAAAAGTCAATTGTGTCTGTTTTGGATGAAAAATACAACTTTAATGGGTGGAAACGACCTTCTGAGCAAAACTCCCACAAATGGCCCAAAAAGACCAAGTTTAACCTGAAAATTGAACTGCGTCCGTTTCAGACGAAAAAGTACCATTTTTTTTTTTTTTGTGGAAACGGATTTTTGAACATAATGCTCCCGAAATACCCAAAAAGACCAATTTTGACCTAAAAAATCAAATGCATCCATTTGGACGAAAAATATCACTCTTTTTAGGTGGAAACAACCATATGAGCAAAACGACCAGAAAAGGCCCAAAAAAACCACCAAGTTTGAAAAGAATTTTCGACTTTGTTTGTTTTGGATGAGAAACATCACTTTTTTGGGTGGAAACAACATTCTATACAAAATGGCCCCAAAATGCCCACAAAGACCATGTTTGACCCAAAAATTCAACTGCGTCCGTTTTGGACGAGAAATACCGCTTGTTTGGGTAAAAACAACATCCCACTAAAGGACCAAAAATGACCATGTTTGACCCGAAAATTCAACTGCGTCCGTTTCGGACGAAAAATACCACTTGTTTGGGTGGAAACAATATTTAGAGCAAAACGCCCACTATAGCCCCCAAAAGACAAAGTTTGACCTGAAAAGTCAAATGTGTTCGTTTCAGACGAAAAATACCATTTTTTCGGTAGAAATGGCCTTCTGAGCAAAACATCCACAATGGCCAATAAAGAGCTAGTTTGCCCTAAAAGTCAACTATGTCCGTTTCGAAAGAAAAATATCACTTTTATGGGTGGAAACGGCCTTCTGAACAAAATTTCCACAAAAGGCTCAATAAGACAAAGTTTGACCAAAAAATTCAACTGCGTCCATTTCGGACGAGAAATTGTACTTTTTTGGTTGGAAACGGACTTCTAAACAAAAATCCCACAAATGGCCCAAAAAGATCAAGTTTAATTCGAAAAATAAAATGTGTCCGTTTGGACGAAAAGTACCATTTTTTTTTTGTGGAAACGGCCTTCTGAACAAAAGGCTCTCAAAATGCCCAAAACGACCAATTTTGAGCTAAAAAGTCAAATGCATCCATTTTGGATGAAAAATACAATTTTTTTTGGGTAAAAATGGCCCTCTGAGAAAAACGCCCACAAAAGACCCAAAAAGACCAAGTTTGAATAGAAAATTCAACTGTGTCTGTTTCAGACTAAAAACAACACCTTTTTGGGTAGAAATGGCTTTCCATGCAAAATGCCCAGAAGGACAAAGTTCGACCCAAAAATTCAATTGCGTTCGTTACAAATGAAAAGTAGAACTAATTTGGGTGGAAACAACATTCTAAGCAAAACGTCCACTATAGCCCCAAAAAGATCAAGTTTGACCTAAAAAGTCAACTGTATCCGTTATGGATGAAAAATACCACCTTTTCGGGTGGAAACGACCTTCTGAGCAAAACGCTAGCAAAAGGCCCCAAAAGACCAAGTTTGACATGAAAATTCAACTGCGTCCATTTCGAACAAAAAATACCACTTGTTTCAGTGGAAATTGCATTCTGAGCAAAACGCCCACTAAAAGGCCCAAAAAGACACAGTTTGACATAAAGTCAACTGTGTCCATTTTGGACGAAAAATATCACTTTTATTTTTCGGGTGGAAACGACCTTCTGAGCAAAACATCCACAAAAAGCCCCATAAGATCAAGTTTGACCAGAAAATTCAACTACGTCCATTTTGGACGAAAAATACCACTTTTATGGGTGGAAATGACCTTCTGAGCAAAACGTCAACAAATAAGACAAGAAAATTTAACTACGTCCGTTTCGGACGAAAATACCACTTTTTTGGATGGAACAGCCTTCTGCGTAAACCACACGTAAAAGGCCCAAAAAGACAAAGTTTGACTGAAAAATTCAACCGTCTCCATTTTAGATGAAAAATACCACTTAGGGGGGGAAACGGTCTTTCGAGCAAAACGTCCACAAAAGGCCCACTAGGATCAAGTTTGACCAGAAAATTCAATTGCGTCTGTTTCGGACGAAAAATGCCATTTTTTTGTTGGGAACGGCATTTTGAGCAAAACTCCCACAAATGGCCCAAAAAGACAAAGTTTAAACTGAAAATTGAAATGTGTCCATTAAGGACAAAAAGTACCATTGTTTTTTGTGGAAACGGCCTTCCGAAAATGCCAAATAAGATTAATTTTGACCAAAATGTCAATTGCATCCATTTTGGACGAAAAATACCATTTTTTTTTGGAAACGGCCCTCTGAGCAAAACTTGCCACAAAAGGCCCAAAATGACCAAGTTTGAACAAAAATTCAACTATCTGTTTCGGACGAAAAACAACATTTTTTTGATTGGAAACGGCCTTCTATGCAAAATGCCCAAAAAGACCAAGTTTGACCAAAAAATTCAACTGTGTTCGTTTTCTACGAAATGTACAACATTTTTGGGTGTAAACGACCCTTTGAGCAAAACGCCTAAGAAAGTCCCAAAGAGACCAAGTTTGACCTGAAAAGTCAATTGTGTCAGTTTCAAAAGGAAAAAAAAATAATCATTTTTTTGGTCAGAAATGGCTTTTTGAGCAAAACGCTCGCAAAAGACCCAAAAAGACCAAGTTTGCCATGAAAATTTAATTGCGTCCATTTCAAACGAAAAATACCACTTATTTTAGTGGAAATTGCATTCCGAGCAAAACGCCCACTAAAAGGCCCAAAAAGACGAAGTTTGACCTGAAAAATCAGTTGTGTCCATTTTGGACGAGAAATATCAGTTTTATGGGTGGAAACGGCCTTCTGAGCAAAACTCCCATAAATGGCCCAAAAAGACCAGGTTTAACTTGAAAATTGAACTGTGTCTGTTTCGGACGAAAAAGTACTATTTTTTTTTTATGGAAATGGCCTTTTGAACAAAATGCTCCCAAAATGCCCAAAAAGACCAATTTTGACCTAAAAAATCAAATGCATACATTTTGGACGAAAAATACCACTTTTTTTTTTGTGGAAATGACCACCTGAGCAAAACGCCCAGAAATGGCTCAAAAAGACGAAGTTTGAGAAGAAATTTTGACTTTGTATGTTTCGAACGAGAAACATCACCTTTTTGGGTGGAAACGACATTCTATACAAAATGTCCCCAAAATGCCCACAAAGACCATGTTTGGCCCAAAAATTTAACTGTGTCCATTTCGGATGAAAAATATTGCTTGTTTGGGTGGAAACAGCATCCTACTAAAGGACCAGAAAAGACCATGTTTGATCCAAAAATTCAACTGCGTCCGTTTCGGACGAAAAATACCACTTATTTGGGTGAAAACAATATTCTGAGCAAAATGCCAACTATAGCCCCCAAAAGACACAGTTTGACCTGAAAAGTCAAATGTGTTCGTTTCGGACGAAAAATACCACCTTTTGGGTGGAAACGGCCTTATGAGCAAAACGTCCACAAATGGCCAATACAGAGCTAGTTTGACCTAAAAGTCAACTATGTCCGTTTCGAACGAAAAGTATCACTTTTATGGGTGGAAACGGCCTTCTGGAAGAAATGTCCATAAGACCAAGTTTGACTAGAAAATTTAACTGCGTCCGTTTCGGACGAGAAATTGTACTTTTTTGGTTTGAAATGGACTTCTAAGCAAAACTCCCACAAATGGCCCAAAAAGATCAAGTTTAATCTGAAAATTGAAATGTGTTAGTTTTTTACAAAAAATACCATTTTTTTTTTTTTTGTGGAAACGGCATTCGGAACAAAATACTCCCAAAATGCCCAAAAAGACCAATTTTGACCTAAAAAGTCAAATACATCTATTGTGGATGAAAAATACTATTTTTTTGGGTGAAAACGGCCCTCTGAGCAAAACGCCCACAAATGACCCCAAAAGACTAAGTTTGAACAGAAAATTCAACTGTGTCTGTTTCAAACAAAAAAACCACCATTTTTTTTGGGTGAAAATGGCTTTCTATGCAAAATGCCCCCAAAATGACCAGAAGGACCAAGTTTGACCCGAAAATTCAACTACGTCCGTTTCGGATGAAAGGTAGAACTTATTTTGGTGGAAACAACATTCTAAGCAAAGCGTCCACTGATGAGAATATATTAGTTGCACCAAGAGATCCGTTGCATGTTACAGTTGACCCAATAACAAGGGTTAAGATTCAAAGAAGCACTTAATAGGCTTATTCGAGAGATTGGGGCCGAAACTACAATGGTGAAGCCTAAATTAGGCCCATCGGACAATCAAGGCCTAGTCCACCTCATCAAAGTAAGTGAATGGGCTTAAAGCGTGATCCTGAATGGGCCAAGAATGAGACCCACGAATTTTATTTTATTTATTTTATTATTTTAAGTCTTTTAATTATTTTTAGGCTGATTTGTAAGACTTGATTGCCAAGTAAATCATTTCCTTTTCCAACTAGGAATGTAAGGTAAATTAGGAAGCTTCCTTATTCTTTATTTAGCAATTAGATTTTAGGGTTTTCTTTTTCCTACATGAAGACCCACGAATTTCAAAGTGTATTAGGGTTTCTTTCTTATTCTCTTGGCCGCCTATTTAAGGGGCTTTATAGACCTATGAATTTCACATTACTTTGATTAATAAAATTGTGAGAGTTTTCTCTTTAATTCTTCAGAGAACTTTTCCTGAATTTATCAAGAGTTTCTTGTGGCATTGAAACTTATATCTTTGGTTCACGATTCATTATAATCATTGGGTCAAGATCATTATACGATTGGTTCGCGTTTCGTTCATAAACGTTGGGTCAAGGTCATCAATCTTTCAATTTCTGTATTTTTAGTTTGTTCAAAATTTGATTTAATTTCGATCTTCGCGAAGAAACCCTAAGTTGGATTCGGGTCTCACAATCCTTGGTGAGGTTAGCATCATTTGATAATGAGAGTAAGGTCTAAATCAGGTCTCATTTATCCTTTTTATATTTTTTTCTCTTTCCTTCATTGTATTCAGTTCATTTCTACGTTAAAATTTTTTTGGCCGAACTATATCATCAAATCTGGTCAATTTTCGTTTTATTATTATTGTGCATCTTCAAATATCAATTTAAAGTTGTTGTATTAAAAAAAGAAAAAAAAAGAAAAAAAACGAAAATTCAGCAGCCCCCCCCCCCAAAACAAATTGAGAATTATTTCTTCTTGTTCTATGCCATAAACTTTTCTTTGTGCTCTTTCTTCTTCGCTTTGGTTTCGTTCCTAAAATCTCATTCTTAGTGAATCAATTCGTTGAGTTTGGATTGCTTCAAGAAAAATTCTAATGGAGATCGGTTAAGTTTAATAAAGAACTAAAAAAGTGAACTAAAGAGTAGAAAAAGGTAAGAGAGTGTGAGCTCATTAGAGGGTAAAATCCAAATTTGAGTGATACACAAGGGGAGTGACATAGTTTGAGTGTAAACACGTGAGGGAGTATTTGTGAGGTTTGCTAACTTTGTTTTGCAGGTTACTAAACATGTCCCGAGAAACAAACAAAGGCTCGTCCGATGAAGCACTGGAAATGATAGACGTCATGGATGTGAAAGATTTTTACAAGGCCTTGGAGCAAAAGCTTCAACGATTGAACTTGCGGTTTGATGAAGTCGACTAGACAAAGTTGAGTCTAGTGCACAAAAGGGGCAGCCACCGAGAGCTCCTAATGTGAAACGAAGAGAGAGGAATCAGCCTCAGTTCGAATATAAAGATGATTATGGGAATGACCAAGATGAAGACGATCGCGCCTCTAATGCGAGTTTGGGCAGATTTGGGCATGGATATGGCAATAGAGGATATAGATATAGGGAGCGACTTGGTAATAACTTGGAAAGAATCATGGTGAAGATACCGTCATTCCAAGGAAAAAACGACCCTGAAGTATACTTGGAGTGGGAGAAGAAGGTAGAGTTGATCTTCGATTGCCACAACTACTCTGAGGAGAAAAAGGTAAAACTTGTTGTAATTGAGTTTATTGACTATGCTATAACATGGTGGGATCGACTTGTGATAAACAGGAAGGAAAACCATGAGAGGCCTATTGAGACGTGGGCAGAAATGAAGGTCATCATGAGGAGGCGGTTTGTCCCTAGTCACTACTATAGGGACTTATATCAGAAATTGCAAAGTCTTACACAAGGTTCTAAGTGTGTGGAAGACTACTATAAAGAGATTGAAGTAGCCATGATCCGAGCCAATGTGGAATAGGATCGAGAAGCAACTATGGCTAGGTTTCTAATCGGGCTAAATCGTGACATTGCAAATATGGTGGAGTTGCAACATTATGTTGAGTTGAGTGACATGGTGCACATGGCCATCAAAGTGGAGCAACAACTGAAGCGAAAGGGTTCCACACGAGTTGGGTAGCAATCGGGTTCTTCTTCTTCTTAGAAACCGAATTGGAGCAAGAGGGAAGAGAAGCCTAATTTTCAGCCCAAGGCTGAGCCTCCCAAAATTCACAAAGCTGGAGGTACACCGAACCAAGGTAAAACCGATTCCCAACCTTCTAGAAATAAAAAAATTAAATGCTTTAAGTGTTTGGGAACAGGTCATATTGCATCTCAATACCCGAATAAGAAAGTGATGATTATGAGGGATGATGGAGGTATTGAGACCGAAGATGAGACGGATGATGATTCGATGCCACCTTTGGAGAATACACATGATGTTGAATACCCGGTTGATGGAGAGCTCCTAATTGCAAGAAGAGCTCTTAGTGCACAAGTCAAAGAAGATGAGACGATACAACGAGAGAACATCTTTCATACTAGATGCCATATCAATGATAAGGTATGTAGCATGATTATTGATCGGAGGAGTTGTACTAATGTGGCTAGCACTAGTTTGGTGGAGAAGTTGAATTTGCCAACTTTAAAACATCCTAGGCCATATAAGTTACAATGGTTGAATGATTGTGGAGAAATTAAAGTGACTAAACAGGTGCTTATATCGTTCTCAATTGGGAAGTACAAAGACAAGGTCTTGTGTGATGTGGTGCCAATGCATGCGGGACATATTCTTTTGGGAAGACCATGGCAATTTGATCGACAAGTAACTCATGATGGTTATACCAATAAATACTTCTTTACACTTAATAAAAAGCCAATTACTCTTGTACCATTATCGCCAAGGCAAGTGTATAATGATCAAGTGAGGTTAAAAAGAGGGAGTGACAATAAAAATGAGAGTGAGAGAGAAAAAAATTTAGAATGCGAGGGAAAAGAAATGAAGAAACATGTGAGTTTTTATGCGAGAGAGAGTGAGATAAAAAAAGTTTTGTTTTCAAACCAACCTTTGATTGTACTTTTGTACAAAGGGGTTTGTTTTACCAGTAACGATCTTAACTCTTCTCTTCCTAGTGTTGTTGTTTTTCTTTTACAGGATTTTGATGATGTGTTTCCCGAAGAGGTGCCAAATGGTTTGCCACCAATAAGGGGAATCGAGCATCAAATTGATTTCGTACCTAGAGCATCCATTCCAAACAGACCCGCATATAGAAGCAATCCTTAGGAAACAAAGGAGCTTCAAAGGCAGGTTAGTGAGCTTATGGAGAAAGGGTATGTAAGTAAAAGCATGCGTTTTAGGGTTTCCTTTTTCCTCCATGAAGACCCACAAATTTCAAAGTGTATTAGGGTTTCTTTCTTATTCTCTTGGCCGCCTATTTAAGGGGTTTTGTAGACCTACGAATTTCACATTATTTTGATTAATAAAATTGTGAGAGTTTTCTCTTTAGTTCTTCAGAGAACTTTTCCTGAACTTATCAAGAGTTTCTTAGGGCGTTCAAACTTATATCTTTGGTTCGTGATTCATTATAATCATTGGGTCAAGATCATTATACCATTGGCTTGCGTTTCATTCATAAACGTTGGGTCAAGGTAATCGATCTTTCAATTTCCGTATTTTTAGTTCGTTCAAAATCCGATTTAGTTTCGATCTTCGCGAAGAAACCCTAAGTTGGTTTCGGGTCTCACAATCCTTGGTGAGATTCGCATCAACTATGGCCCCAAAAAGATCAAGTTTGACCTGAAAAGTCAACTTTGTCCATTATGGATGAAAAATACCACCTTTTTCGGGTGGAAATAGCCTTCTGAGCAAAACGCTCGCAAAAGGTCCAAAAAGACCAAGTTTGACATGACAATTCAACTGCGTCCATTTCGAACAAAAAATACCACTTGTTTCAGTGGAAATTGCATCCCGAGCAAAATGCCCACTAAAAGGCCCAAAAAGACATGGTTTGATGTGAAAAGTCAACTGTGTCCGTTTTGGATGAAAAATACCACTTTTATTTTATGGGTGGAAACGAGCTTCTACGCAAAACGTCCACAAAAGGCCCCATAAGATCAAGTTTGACCAGAAAATTCAACTACTTCTATTTCGGATGAAAAATACCACTTTTATGGGTGAAAATGACCTTCTAAGCAAAACGTCAACAAATAAGACCAAATTAGACAAGAAAATTCAACTACGTCCGTTTCGGACGAAAAAAAACCACTTTTTTGGGTGGAACGGCCTTCTGACCAAATCGCACATACCAAAAAAGATAAAGTTTGACTGAAAAATTCAACTGTATCCGTTTCGGATGAAAAATACCACTTTTTGGGAGAAACGGCCTTCCGAGCAAATCGTCCACAAAAGGCCTAATAGGATCAAGTTTGACCAAAAAATTCAACAGCGTCTGTTTCGGACAAAAAATACCTTTTTTTTTTATTGGAAATGCCCTTCTGAGCAAAACTCCCACAAATGGCCCAAAAAGATGAAGTTTAAATAGAAAATTGAAATCTGTCCGTTAAGGACAAAAAGTACCATTGTTTTTTGTGGAAACGGCCTTCCGAGCAAAACGCTCCCAAAATGCCAAATAAGATCAATTTTGACCTAAAAGTCAAATGCATCCATTTTGGACGAAAAATGCTATTTTTTGTTTGGTGGAAACGGCCCTTTGAGCAAAACCCCCACAAAAGGCCCAAAAAGACCAAGTTTGAACAGAAAATTCAATCGTGTCTGTTTCAGACGAAAAACAACACATTTTTGGTTGGAAACGGCCTTCTATGCAAAATACCTTCAAAATGCCCAAAAAGACCAAGTTTAACCAAAAAAATCAACTGTGTTCGTTTTGTACGAAATGTACAATGTTTTTGGGTGCAAATGGCCCTTTGAACAAAATGCCCAAGAAAGGCCCAAAGAGACCAAGTTTGACCTGAAAAGTCAACTATGTCCGTTTTGAACGGAAAAAAAAAAAAAAAAAAAAAAACTAATTTTTTAGGCAAAAATGGCATTCTGAGCAAAATTGATGCGAACTTCACCAAGAATTAGTGAGACCCGAAACTAATTTATGGTGTCTTTGCTAGGATCGATCTAAAATCTGAATTTATAAATGAAAAGAAGGAAATGAAGAACACAAAAATACAGAATGTTTGATAGGAAACCTTAACCCAACGTTTATGAATGAAACGCAAACCAAAGGTATAAAATAACAAACCTTGACCCAAAGATTATAATGGAATCACAAACCGAAGTTATAGAGTTTGAACGCCACAAGAAATTCTTGATAAGTTCAAAGAAAAGTTCTATGAAGAACTCAAGAGAAAACTCTCTCAATCTGATATATTATTCAAGCAATGTCTGTTTTTTCCCATGTAATACAACTCTCTTAAATAGGCAACCAACACAAAGAAGAGCCTAGGCTAGTGGGTGGTCAAGCACACCCTACCTTAGATAGAGGGCGGTCTTTCACACCTAGGGGTGTCCTTTTCACACAAGAAGTCTTCAACTTTAGCACAACCTACTATAGATAGTGGGTGGCCTTTCACACCTAGGGGGAGGCTACAAGAACAAAAGTCCTAGATGCATTTCATACTTATTACAAGATCAATACTAGAAAATAAAAATACTAATTGGCATTGATGCCTTACAAAATGATATAAACTAAAATAAATAAGTAGAATTTCGTGGGTCTCATGTTTTGTCCAATTTGAGTTCATGACTAAGCCCATTTGCTTGCCTTTATGAGATGGATTAGGCCCTGATTGTCATTTGATTCTAACTTGGGCATTACGATTTTAGATTCAGCCCATATATCTTGAATTAGCCCATTAAGTGCTTCTTTGATCTTCTTGGATCTTGCCCTCGTAATAGGCCCAATTGGAACATGCAACGAATCCTTTGTTGGTACATGATGGTTCTTATAAAAAAGCGCTCGTAAAAGGCCCAAAAAGACCAAGTTTGACATGAAAATTCAACTGCATCCATTTCCAATGAAAAATACCTTTTGTTTCAGTGGAAATTGCATTCCTAGCAAAACGCCCACTAAAAAGCCCAAAAAGACAAAGTTTGACCTGAAAAGTCAACTGTGTCCATTTTGGACGAAAAATATCACTTTTTTTATATGGGTGGAAATGACCTTCTGAGCAAAACATGGACAAAAGGTCCCATAAGATCAAGTTTGACTAGAAAATTCAACTACGTCCATTTCGGACAAAAAATACCACTTTTATGGGTGGAAATGACCTTCTGAGCAAAACGTCAACAAATAAGACCAAATTAGACATGAAAATTTAACTACGTCCGTTTCGGATGAAAAATGCCACTTTTTTGGGTGGAAATGGCCTTCCGAGCAAAACATCCACAAAAGGCCCAATAGGATCAAGTTTGACCCGAAAATTCAATTACGTCTGTTTCAGACAAAAAATACCATTATTTTGTTGGAAACAGCCTTCTGAGCAAAACTCTCACAAATGACCCAAAAAGAACAAGTTTAACCTGAAAATTGAAATGTGTTCGTTTCGGACGAAAAAATACCATTTTTTTTTTGTGGAAACGGTCTTTTGAACAAAATGCTCCCAAAATGCCCAAAAAGACCAATTTTGACCTAAAAAATCAAATGCATCCATTTTGGACGAAAAATTTCGACTTTGTCTATTTCGGACGAGAAACATCACTTTTTTGGGTGGAAATGGCATTCTATACAAAATGGCCCCAAAATGCCCAAAAAGACCATGTTTGACTCGAAAATTCAACTGCCTCCGTTTCGGACGAAAAATACCGCTTGTTTGGGGGGAAACAACATCCCACTAAAGGACCAAAAAAGACCATGTTTGACCCGAAAATTCAACTACGTTCGTTTCGAAAGAAAAATAACACTTATTTGGGTGGAAACAATATTCTGAGCAAAACGCCCACGAGAAATTGTACTTTTTTGGTTGGAAACGGACTTCTAAGCAAAACTCCCACAAATGGCCCAAAAAGATCAAGTTTAATCTGAAAAATGAAATATGTCCGTTTGGGATGAAAAGTATCATTTTTTTTTTGTGGAAATGACGTTTTGAACAAAACGCTCCCAAAATGCCCAAAAAGACCAATTTTGACCTAAAAAGTCAAATGCATCCATTTTAGATGAAAAATACTATTTTTTTTGGGTGGAAACGACCCTATGAGAAAAACGCCCACAAAAGACCCAAAAAGACCAAGTTTGAAAAGAAAATTCAACTGTGTCTATTTCAGACAAAAAACAACACTTTTTTGGGTGAAACCGGCTCTCCATGAAAAATGCCCAGAAGGACCAAGTTTGACCCGAAAATTCAACTGTGTCCATTTTGGATGAAAAGTAAAACTTATTTGGGTGGAAACAACATTCAAAGCAAAATGTCCACTATAGCCCCAAAAAGATCAAGTTTGACCTGAAAAGTCAACTGCATCAATTACAGATGAATACCATATTTTCGGGTAAAAACGGCCTTTTGAGCAAAACACTTGCAAAAGGCCCAAAAAGACCGTGTTTGAAAAATTATACTGCGTCCATTTCTGACAAAAAATACCACTTGTTTGGGTGGAAACAACATTCCGAGCAAAGCGCCCGTTGTAGGCCAGAAAATTCAACTACGTCCATTTCAGACGAAAAATACCACTTTTATGGGTGGAAATGACCTTCTGAGCAAAACGTTAACAAATAAGACCAAATTAGACAAGAAAATTCAACTACGTCCGTTTCGGACGAAAAATATCACTTTTTTGGGTGGAACGACCTTCTGAGCAAACCACACGTAAAAGGCCCAAAAAGATAAAGTTTAACTGGAAAATTCAACCGTGTCTATTTCGGATGAAAAATACCACTTTTGGGGGGAGACGGCCTTCCGAGCAAAATGTCCACAAAAGGCCCAAGAGGATCAAGTTTGACGAGAAATTTCAACTGCGTCTGTTTCGGACGAAAAATACCATTTTTTTGTTGGGAACAACATTCTGAGCAAAACTCCCACAAATGGCCCAAAAAGACCAAGTTTAAACTAAAAATTGAAATGTGTCCGTTAAGGACAAAAAGTACCATTGTTTTTTGTGGAAACTACCTTCCGAACAAAACGCTCCCAAAATGCCAAATAAGATCAATTTTGACCAAAAAGTCAAATGCATCCATTTTGGATTAAAAAAAATACCATTTTTTTTAGTGGAAACGGCCCTCTGAGCAAAACCCCACAGAAGGCCCAAAAAGACCAAGTTTAAACAGAAAATTTAATTGTGTCTGTTCTGGACGAAAAATAACATTTTTTGGTTGGGAACGGCCTTCTATGCAAAATGCCCAAAAAGATCGAGTTTGACCAAAAAATTCAACTGTGTTTGTTTTCTACGAAATGTACAACGTTTTTAGGTGAAAATGTCCCTTTGAGCAGAACGCCCAAGAAAGGCCCAAAGAGACCAAGTTTGACCTGAAAAGTCAATTGTGTGCATTTCGAAAGGAAAAAAAAAAAAAAAAAAATCATTTTTTTTGGCAGAAATGGCATTCTGAGCAAAACACTCGCAAAAGGCCCAAAAAGACCAAGTTTGACCTGAAAATTCAACTGCCTCTATTTCGAACGAAAAATACCATTTGTTTTAGTGAAAATTGCATTCTGAGCAAAACACCCACTAAAAGGCCCAAAAAGTCAAAGTTTGACCTGAAAAGTCGACTGTGTCCGGTTTGGACGAAAAATACCACTTTTATTTTATGGGTGGAAACGACCTTCTGAGCAAAACGTCTACAAAAGGCCCCATAAGATCAAGTTTGACCATAAAATTCAACTATATCCATTTCAGATGAAAAATACCACTTTTATGGGTCGAAATGACCTTCTGAGCAAAACGTCAACAAATAAGACCAAATTAGACAAGAAAATTCAACTACGTTCGTTTCGGACGAAAAATATCACTTTTTTTGTGGAACGGCCTTCTGAGCAAATTGTACGTAAAAGGCCCAAAAAGACAAAGTTTGACTAGAAAATTGAACCGCATCCGTTTCGGATGAAAAATACCACATCTGGGGGGAAACGGCCTTCCGAGCAAAACATCCACAAAAGGCCCAATAGGATCAAGTTTGACCTGAAAATTCAACTACGTTTATTTCGGACGAAAAATACCATATTTTTGTTGGAAACGGCCTTCTGAGCAAAACTCCCACAAATGGCCCAAAAAGACCAAGTTTAAACTAAAAATTGAAATGTGTCCGTTAAGGATAAAAAGTACCATTGTTTTTAGTGAAAACGGCCTTCCAAACAAAATGCTCCCAAATTGCCAAATAAGATCAATTTTGACCTAAAAGTCAAATGCATCCATTTTGGATGAAAAATATCACATTTTTGTTTGGTAAAAACGGCCCTCAGAGCAAAACCCCCACACAAGGCCCAAAAAGACTAAGTTTGAACATAAAATTCAACTGTGTCTGTTTCAGACGAAAAACAACACTTTTTTGGTTGGAAACGGCCTTCTATGCAAAATGCCCTCAAAATGCCCAAAAAAGACCAAGTTTGACCAAAAAATTTATCTGTGTTCGTTTTGTTCGAAATGTACAACGTTTTTGGGTGGAAACAACCCTTTCAACAAAACGCCCAAGAAAGGCGCAAAGAGACCAAGTTTGACCTAAAAAGTCAATTGTGTCTGTTTCGAAAGCAAAAAATCATTTTTTGGGGCAGAAATGGCATTCTGAGCAAAACGCTCGCAAAAGACCCAAAAAAATCAATTTTGACATGAAAATTCAACTGCGTCCATTTCGAATGAAAAATACTTCTTGTTTCAGTAGAAATTGCATTCCGATAAAAATGTAAATGTTTTCGGGTGGAAACGGCTCTCAAAGCAAAATGTCAAAGAAAGGCCCAAAAAGACCAAGTTTGACTTGAAAATTCACTTGTGTCCATTTGTACGAAAAAATATCACTTGTTTGGGTGGAAACATCATTATGAGCAAAAAGTTCACTATAGGCCCAAAAAGACCAAGTTTGACCTGAAAAGTCAACTGTATCCGTTTTGGACGAAAAATACCATTTTTTTTTTGTAGGAAACGGTCGTCTGAGCAAAACGCTCCCAAAATACCCCAACAGACCAATTCTGACCTAAAAAATGAAATGCATCCATTCTGGACGAAAAATACCAGTTTTTTAGGTAGAAATGGTCCTCTGAGCGAAACACCCACAAAAGACCCAAAAAGACCAAGTTTGAACAGAAAATTCAATCGTGTCTGTTTCTGACGAAAAGCAACAATTTTTTGGATGGAAACAACTTTCTATGAAAAACTCACTAACAAATTCCAAAAAGACCAAGTTTGACCAGAAAATTAAACTGTATTCGCTTTGTACGAAATGTACAAAGTTTTTAGGTGGAAACGACCCTTAGTGCAAAACACCCAAGAAAGGCGTAAAAATACAAAGTTTGAACTGAAAAGTCAATCGTGTCCATTTCGGACGAAAAATATAACTTTTTTGGGCCGAAATGGCATTCTGAGCAAAACGCTCGCAAAAGACCCAAAAAGACCATATTTGACATGAAAATTCAACTGCGTCCATTTCGGACGAAAAATAACAATTGTTTCGGTGGAAACAACATTCTGAGCGAAATGCCCACTAAAGGCCCAAAAAGACCAAGTGTGACCTGAAAAGTTGACTGTGTCCATTCCGGACAAAAAATACCACTTCTTTTTGCCGAAACGGTATTCTGAGCAAAATGCTTGCAAAAGGCCAAAAAAGACCATGTTTGACATGAAAATTCAACTGCGTCCATTTCGGACGAAAAATAACAATTATTTCGGTGGAAACATCATTCTGAGCGAAACGCCCACTAAAGACCCAAAAAGACCAAGTTTGACCTGAAAAAGTCAATTGTGTCCGTTTCGGACGAAAAATACCACTTTTATGGGTGGAAATGACCTTCTAAGCAAAACATCTACAAAAGGCCCAATAAGATCATATTTGACCATAAATTCAACTGTGTCTGTTTCGGATGAAAAATACCACTTTTTTGGTTGAAAACGGCCTTCTAAGAAAAACTCCTACAAATGGCCTAAAAAGACCAAGTTTAACCTAAAATTTGAACTGTGTCCATTTCGGACAAAAAATACCACTTTTTTTTTTTTTTTTTTGGAAACGGGCTTCTGAGCAAAACACTCCCAAAATGCCCTAAAAGACCAATTTTGACCAAAAACAAAATCAAATGCATCCATTCTGGACGAAAAATAATATTTTTTTTAGGTAGAAGCGACCCTCTGAGTAAAATGCCTATAAGAGGCCCAAAAACACCAAGTTTGAACAAAAAAATCAACTGTGTCTGTTTCGGACGAAAAACAACACTTTTTTGGCTAGAAATGACCCTCTGAGCAAAACTTCCACTATAGCCCCAAAAAATCAAGTTTGACCAGAAAAGTCAACATTGTCCGTTTCGGATGAAAAATATCATTTTTTTGGGTGGAAATGATTTTCTGAGCAAGATGCTCGTAAAGGTCCAAAAAGATCAACTTTGACAAGAAAATTCAACAACATCCATTTCGAAAGAAAAATACCACTTGTTTGGGTAGAAAAAATATTCTGAGCAAAACGCCCACTAAAGACCCAAAAAGACCAATTTTGACGTGAAAAGTCAATTGTGTCCATTTCAAACCAAAAATACCACTTTTATGGGTGGAAACGGCCTTTTGAGCAAAAAGTCCACAAAAGGGCCAATAAGATCAAGTTTGACCAGAAAATTCAACTACGTCCGTTTCGGACGAAAAATACAACTTTTATGGGTGAAGATGATCTTTTGAGCAAAACGTCCACGAAAGGTCCAATAAGACCACGTTTGACTAGAAAATTCAACTGCGGCCGTTTCATACAAAAAATACCATTTTTTTTTTGTGGAAACAGCCTTCTGAGCAAAACACTCGCAAAAGACCCAAAAAGACCAAGTTTGACCCAAAAATTAAACCGTGTTCGTTTCGGACAAAAAATACCACTAGTTTGGGTGATATGAATCCCACCCAGAATAATGAGATCCGACAAGAAAAAGGAACCCAAGATCGTTCTAAGATCAAAATTGGATGACAGATCTCGACCCGTTGTTTACGACAAACAATAACCTCGGTATATATGACCTCAACCCGTTGTTTTAGTGCGAAACAAGAACCTCGGTATAAGGAAGATGCCACAAACGGTGGTGGAAATCCGTTTAATAAGTCGTTGGTGAACGCCACGAGAAATCTCAATAAGTTCGAATAGTAGTTCAAAGAACCGTAGAGAAAAAAAAACTCTCACAATTTTTCAGAATAACGGTCTGCATTTTTCATTGATTAGACGCCTATTTAAAGGCTAAAAATTACAAGGAAAATTCCTAAAATAACTACCCTAATTAAGGCTAAAATCTGGTAAATAAAATAAGTCTTACTTGCCTAAAAGGAAAAAAAAAACGGCCACAATCAGCCCCTTAATGATCACATACCTAAGATAGAAAAAGAAGATTGGGAGCCTTAAATGGATTTTTTATCAGCTATATACACCCATAAATGTCAAAAACAATTAAAAGAAAGATAAATGGCATGCAAGCCTTATAATTAGACCCAAAAAAAAGTATTCTTAAACATGCCAATTTAAGCTTAGCCTTGTCCATATTCTTCTAGAACTTGAATCATGTTGATGAATCTTCGTTGCTCACATGGATCATGCTCAATGGGCCTCCACGAATTTGCTTGATTCCATACCTCTTGAATCAATCCGTTGAGTGCATCTTTAAAGTTCCTTGCTCCTGCTCTCATAACCGGCCCAATTGGGACTTGAACTACATCCCTCGAAGCTGTGTTATGACTTGTATCATTGGGTAGAAACAACATTCTGAGCAAAACGCCCACTAAAGGCCCATAAAGAGCAAGTTTGACCTAAAAAGTCAACCGTGTCCATCTTTTACGAAAAATACCACTTTTATGGGTGGAAACGACCTTCTGAGCAAAACATCCACAAAAGGCCCAATAAGACCAAGTTTGACCAGAAAATTCAACTACGTTCGTTTTGAACGAAAAATACCCCTTTTTTTGTTGGAAACGACCTTCTTAGGAAAAAACCCACAAATTGCCACAAAAAATCGAGTTTGAATAGAAAATTCAACTGTGTCTGTTTCGGACGAAAAACAACACTTTTTGTTTTGTGGAAATGGCCTTTTTTGCAAAATGCCCCCAAAATACCCAAAAAGACTATGTTTAACCCGAAAATTCAACTACGTCCGTTTCGAAAAACAAAAATCGCTTTTTTGGGTAGAAACAACATTCTGATCAAAACACCCAGTAAAGGCCCAAAAAAGACCACGTTTGACTCGAAAATTCAACTGCGTCTGTTTCGGACGAAAAATACCACTTGTTTGGGTGGAAACAACATTCTAGCCAAAGCGCCCACTATAGCCCCCAAAAGACCAAGAATTATGTCACTCCACTCGTGTATCACTCGAATTCGGCTTTTACCCTCTTATAAGTTCACATTCTCTTGCCTTTTTCTACTCATTAGTTCCCTCTTTTAGTTCTTTATTGAATTTAACAAATCTCAATCAGAAATTTTCTTGTGGCAATCCAAACTTAACAATTTGACTCACTAAAAATGAGATTTTAGGAATGAAACAAACAGAACAAGAAGAGACAAATAAAAGTTTATGGAATTGAACAAGAATAAATTATTCTCAATTTTTGTTTGGGGGGGCTGCTGAATTTTCTCTTCTTTTTTTTTTCTTTTTTCTTTTTTGTTTTTGTTTTTTTTTTTTTTTTTCTGTTTTTTTTCTTTTCAGATTTTTTTTTTTTTTTTTTGAAAAACAACAACTTTAAATCGAGATTTGAAGAATCACAATATTTAAAAAAATATATGATCAGAACAAAGATGCACTGCATTTTTTTTTTCAAGATCGGACCAGATTTGAATTAGAACGAAAAAAAAAAAAACGCAATAGATCTGATGATATAATTTTGTCAAGAAAAAAAAATTATGAAGACCTTACTCTGATTACCAAATGATACGAACCTCACCAAGTATTAGTGAGACCCGAAACCAATTTAGGGTTTCTTTGCGAAGTTCGAAACTAAATCAGATTTTAAATGAACTAAAAATATAGAAATTGAAAGATAGATTATCTTGACCCAACGTTTATGAACGAAACGCGAACCAATGGCATAAGTAATGATCTTAACCCAATGATTATAATGAATCACGAACCAAAGATATAGAGTTTGAACACCACAAGAAATTCTTGATAAGTTCAAAAAAAGTTCGTTAAAGAACTTAAGAGAAAAACTCACAATTGTATTCAAAATAATCTAATCTTCCTCATGGGATACAACTTTTTTAAATAGGTAATGAATAGTACAGTGACCAGTGCATGTGAATAGTGTGGCTACAATACAAAAAAAAAACCTAGAGAAACAAGAAAATCCTACTCCTAATCTAAAAAGGAAAAGACTAATTTGGCAATCATGCCTTACAAATTATCAAATAAATAACCTAAATTAAAATAAAAATAAAAATAAATAAAATAAATATGCTAAGAATTTCGTGGTCCTCATGCCTTGATCCATTTGAGTTCATGTCTAAACCCATTCACTTGCTTTGATGATATGGATTAGGTCTTGATCATAATTTGGGCCTAATTTGGGCTTTATTATTTTCAATTCAGCCGAAAGCTCTTGAATTAGCCCACTAAGCGCTTCTTTAATCTTTTTGGATCTTGGCTTAGTAATGGGCCCAATTGGGACATGCAATGTATCCTTTGATGTTGCCTGTTGGTTCTCAACATCCCCCCTCTCTACAAAAGGATTCGACCTCGAAACTTCACCTACATCAAATGGAGAAAGATCAGAAACATTAAATGTAGCACTAACGTTATACTCACCTAGAAGATCCAACTTGTACGCATTATTATTGATTATCTGAAGGACTTGAAATGGACCATCCCCTTTAGAGAGAAATGCCCTCAAAAGACCAAATTTGACCAGAAAAGTTTATTGTATCCGTTTTCGACAAAAGATACTACTTTTTTGCGTGGAAACGACCTTCTAAGCGAAATTGTCCCAAAAGGCACAAAAACACCAACTTTGAACCGAAAAGTAAACTATGACCATTATCGACAAAAAATATCACTTTTGTGGGCGAAAACGGCTTTCTGAGCTAAACGCCGGTACAAGCCCCAAAAAGACCAAATTTGACAAGAAAAGTCAATTGCGTCCGTTTTTTATGAAAGATACCACATTTTTTATTGGAAACGGCCTTTTGAGCAAAACGTACCCAAAAAGGCCCAAAAAGAGCAAATTAGACTCGAAAAGTCAGCTGCGTCTGTTTTTGACAAAAGATACCACTTTTTTGGGTGGAAACAACTATCTGAGCAAAACACACCCAAAACGCCCAAAAATTTTAAGTGTGATCGAAAAAATCAACTGTGTCCATTTTCTACAAAAGATACCACTTTTTTGGGCGAAAACAACCTACTGAGCAAAACGCCACCAAAAGGCCCAAAAAGACCAAGTTGACCAAAAAGGTCAACTGTGTCTGTTTTTTATAAAAGATTCTACTTTTTTTTGGAAAAAAAGGGTCTCTTGAGGAAAACACCCCCAAAAGACCAAGTTTGACCAGAAAAGTCAATTGTGTCCGTCTTTGACAAAAGATACTACTTTTTTGTGCGAAAACGACCTTATGAGGAAAACGCCCCCAAAAGAGCGAAAAAGGCTAAGTTGACCAGAAAAATAATTGTATTCGTTTTCGACAAAAGATACCACTTTTTTGGGTGGAAATGGCCTTCCAAGCAAAATTGTCCCAAAGGGCACAAAAATACCAAATTTGACGCAAAAAGTAAACTGTGGCCGTTCTTGACAAAAAATATCACTTTTTTGAGCGAAAACGGCCTTCGGAGCAAAACGCCCGTAGAAGGCCCAAAAAGACGTTTGACAAGAAAAGTTAACTGTGTCCGTTTTCGACAAAAGATACCATATTTTTGGTTGGAAACGACCTTCTAACCACCCCGCAAAAGCCCCAAAAAGACCAGATTTGACCCGAAAAGTTGACTGTATCCGTTTTTTTACCAAAGATACCACATTTTTGGGTGGAAACGACCCTCTTAGCAAAATGCCTCCGAAAGGCCTAAAAAGAGTAGGTTTGACCCAAAAAGTCAATTGTGTCTGTTTTCGACAAAAGACACAAAAACATTTTTGTGCAAACGACCTTTTTAGTAAAACACCCCCAAAAGGCACAAAAAGACCATATTTGACCAGAAAAATCAATTGTCCTTTTTTAAAAAAAGATACCACTTTTTCGGTTGGAAACGCCTTTCTAAGCAAAACGCCCAACAATACCAATTTTTGTTGGAAAAGTCAACTATGCCCGTTTCTGACAAAAATACCATTTTTTTGGGCGAAAACGACCTTTTGAGTAAAATGCCCATAAGAGGCACAAAAGACCACGTTTGACCTGAAAACTCAACTGTGTCCGTTTTGGACAAAAGATACCACTTTTTTGGGTGGAAACGGTCTTCTGCGCAAAACACCCCAAAAAGGCCCAAAATGACCAAGTTTGACCAAAAAAGTTAATTGTGTCCGTTTTCGATAAAAGATACCACTTTTTTGGGCGGAAATGACCTTCAGAGCAAAAGGCCCCCAAAACGCCCAAAAAGTCCAGGTTTTACCAGAAAAGTCAACGGTGTTCGTCTTGGCAAAGATACCACTTTTCTAGGTGGAAACCGCCTTCTAAGCCGAACGCCCCAAAAGGCCAAAAAAGACCAAGTTTGACCTGAAAAGTCAACTGTGTCCGTTTTCAACAAAAGATACTACTTTTTTTTTTTTATTGAAACGGCCTTTTAAGCAAAATGCTCCCAAAACGACCAAGTTTGACAAAAAAAGTCAATTGTGTTTGTTTTCGACAAAAGATACCATTTTTTGTGCGAAAGCAAGTCTAAGTTTCACTAGAAAAGTCAATTGTGCTCGTTTTCGGCAAAGATGCTACTTTTTTGGGTGGAAAATGCCTTATGAGCGAAACACCCCCAAAAGGCTAAAAAAGACCTGGTTTGACCTGAAAAGTCAATTTTATCCCTTTTCGCCAAAAGATACCACTATTGCACATAGAAACGGTCTTATGAGCAATACGCCCCCAAAAGGCCCAAAAAAAACAAAGTTTGACCAAAAATGATAACCGTGTCCGTTATTTTAAAAAAAATAACTGTTTTTTTTTTTGGCAGAAATGGCGTTCAAAGCAAAACTCCCCCAAAAGGCCCAAAAAGACCAAAAAAATCATTTGTGTCCGTTTTTTATAAAAGATACCACTTTTTTGGGTGGATACGGCCATTAGAGAAAAATGCCTCTAAAAGGCCCAAAAAGACCAAGTTTGACCTGAAAAGTTGACTGTGTCCATTTTTCAACAAAAGATACCATTTTTTTCAGTGGAAACAGCCTTTAGGGCAAAATGCCCCAAAACACCCAAAAGGTCAAATGAGTCCATTTTCAGTAAAAGATACCACTTTTACGGGGTGAAAACTACCTTCTGAGCAAAACACCCCCGAAAGGCCCAAAATGACCTAGATCAAAACACACCCAAAAAGCCAAAAAACACTAAGTTTGACTTGAAAATTCAACTGTTTCTGTTTTTGACAAAATATACCACTTTTTTTTATGAAAACGGCGTTCTGAGGAAAATACCCCCAAAAGGCCCAAAAAGACCAAGTTTGATAGGAAAAGTCAGATGTGTCTATTTTCGACAAAGGATACCATTTTTTTGGGTAGAAACGGTCTTCTGAGCAAAACGCCCCAAAAAGGCCCAAAAAGACCAAGTTTGACCAGAAAAGTCAACTGTGTCCGTTTTCGACAAAAGATACTACTTTTTTTTTGTGGAAAGGTCTTTTGAGCAAAACACCCACAAAAGGCCCAAAAAGACTAAGTTTGACTAGAAAAGTTAATGGCGTTTATTTTTTATTAACGATACCACTTTTTTGCATAGAAGGGGCTTCTGATCAAAACTCCCCCATAAGGCCCAATATGGTCAAGTTTGACTAGAAAATTCAACTGTATCTATTTTAAAAAAAAAATGCCATTTTTTTTAGCAGAAACTGACTTCTAAGCAAAGTGCCCTCAAAAGGCAAGAAGACTAAGTTGGGCTAGAAAAGTCTATTGTGTCTATGTTCGACAAAAAATGACACTTTTTTGGGTGAGAGCGACCTTCAGAACAAAACTTTCCCAAATGGCCAAAAAAAACCAAGTTTGACCTAAAAGTTAATTGTGTCCGTTTTCAACAAAAGATATAACTTTTTTAGGTGAGAACAACCTAATGCCCAAAACACCCCCAAAATGTCCCAAAAGACCATGTTTGACTAGAAAAGTCAACTGTGTTTGTTTTTTACAAAAGATCCATTTTTTTTTTTTGTGGAAACGACCTTCTAAGCCAAACATCCCCAAAAGACCTAGAGAGACCAAGTTTGACATGAAGAGTCAATTGTGTCTGTTTTCAATAAAAGCTACCATTTTTTAGGGTGGAAATGGCCGTTTGAGCAAAACGCTCCTAAAAGGCCCAAAAAGGCAAGGTTTGACCCCGAAATGTCAACTGTATCCGTTTTCGACAAAAAATATCAATTTTTTGTGTGAAATAGGACTTCTAAGCCAAACGCCTCCAAAAGGACCAAAAAGACCTAGTTTTACCCAAAAAATTAACTATGTCCATTTTTTCCAAAGCATATCACTTTTTGGGTAGAAAGGGCTTTCTGAGCAAAACGCCCCTAAAAGGCCCAAAAAGACCAAGTTTGACCAAAAAAAGTCAAAAGTGTCTGTTTTCGACAAAAGATACCACTTTTTAGTAAAAACGACCTTCTGAGCAAAATACCCTCAAAAGGCCCATGATGGCCAAGTTTGACCAGAAAATTCAACTGTGTCTATTTTGAAAAAAGATGCCACTTTTTCTGGCAGAAACGGATTTCTGAGCAAAACACCCTCAAAATGTCGAGGAAGACCAAGTTGGGCCAGAAAAGTCTATTATGTCTGTTTTCGACCAAAGATACCACTTTTATGGTAGAAACAACCTTCTGAGCAAAACGCGCCCAAAAGGCCAAAAAACTAAGGTTGACCAGAAAAGTCAACCGTGTCCGTTTTCAACAAAAAAAATACTATTTTTTTTTGGCAGAAACGACCTTCAGAGCAAAACGCCCAAAAGCTCAAAGAGACTAAATTTGACCAGAAAAGTCATATATGTTCGTTTTTAACAAAAGATATCACTTTTTTGGGAGAGAACGGCCATCAGAGCAAACCCCCAAAATGATCCAAAAAGACCAAGTTGGACCTGAAAAGTCAACTGAGTCCGTTTTTTACAAAGGATGCCACATTTTTGGGTGGAAACAACCTTCTAAGCAAAACAACCCAAAATGCCATAAAGGACCAAGTTTGACCCAAATGGTCAATTGTGCTTGTTTTGCGGCAAAAGATACTAATTTTTTTGGGAGGAAACGGCCTTCTAAGCAAAATGCCTTCAAAAGACCCAAAAAACCCAATTTGACTCGAAAATTCAATTGTGACCGTTTTTAACAAAAGATACCACTTTTTTCGGGTGGAAACAGCCTTTTGAGCGAAACACCCCAAAAATGCCCAAAAAGACCAAGTATGACCAGAAAAGTTAACCATGTCCGTTTTCAACAAAAGATACCATTTTTTGGGGTGGAACGATCTTCTGAGAAAGAGGCCCAAAAAGACCAAGTTTGATAAAAAAAAAAAAAAAAAAAAAAATCATTTGTGTCCGTTTTTTACAAAAATACCACTTTTTTACTTGGAAAAGGGTTTCCCTGCAAAACGCCCCCAAAAGGCCAAAAAGACCAAGTTTTTTCCAAAAAATATAACTTTGTCTATTTTCAATAAAAAGATACCACTTTTTTTTGCAGAAACGACCTTCTGAGCAAAATGCACCCAAAAAGACCAAGTTTAACCTAAAAATTCATATGTGTCCGTTTTCAACAAAAGACACCACTTTTTTGGATGACAATGGCCATCAGACCAAAAAGTCCCCAAAAGGCCCAAAAAGTTTTTTTTTATTTTTATTTTTATTTTTTTTTTATTTTTTTTATTTTTTCTGAGAACGACCATTAGAGCAAAACACCCCCAAAAGGCCAAACAAAATCAAGTTTGAGCTGAAAAGTCGATAGTGTCTATTTTCGACAAAGATACCTCTTTTATCAGAGGAAACGTCCTTCTCAGCAACACGCGCCCATCAGAGCCAAACGCCCACAAAAATCCCAAAAAGACCACTTTTTTGGGAGAACAACCATCAGAGCAAAACACCCCCAAAAGGCCCAACAAGACCAAGTTTGACCTGAAAAGTCGACAGTGTCCATTTTCGACAAAGATACCGCTTTTATTGGGGGAAATGTCCTTCTCAACAACACGCCCCCAAAAAGTTCGAAAAAACCATTTTTTACCAGAAAAGTCAACTGTGTCCGTTTTTGACAAAAGACACCACTTTTTTGGGTGAAAACGGACCTCTAAGCAAAACCCCCCAAAATGCCGAAAAGACGAGGTTTGATCGAAAAAGCTAGTTGTGTCTGTTTTTGACAAAAAAATACCACTTTTTGGGATGGAACGGTCTTTTAAGCAAAATGCCGCCAAAAGGTCCAACAAAACCAAGTTTCACAAGAAAAGTCAAGTGTGTCTATTTTCTACAAAATATACCATTTTTTTGGGTAGAAACGGGTTTCCCAGCAACATTCCCCCAAAAGGCCCAAAAAGACCACGTTTGACCATAAAAGTTAATTGTGTTTGTTTTCAATAAAAGATACCACTTTTGGGGGGTGAAACATCCCCAAAAGGCCCAAAAGGACACAAGTTTGACCCGAAAAGTAAACAGTGTCCATTTTCGACAAAAGATATCATTTTTTTTTCGTGGGTTACCTTCAGAGCAAATTGTCGCCATAATGCCCAAAAAGACAAGGTTTGACCAAAAACGTCAATTGTGTCAGTTTTTGACAAAAGATACCACTTTTTTTTTAGCGGAAATGACCTTTTGACCAAAACACCACTAAAGTCAAAAAAGACCAAGTTTGACAGGAAAAATCAACTGTGTCCGTTTTCAACAAAAGATACCACTTTTTTTTTGTGAGAACGACTTTTTGTACAAAACGCGCCCAAAAGGATCCAAAAGACCAAATTTGTCTAAAAAAGTCAACTTTGTTCGTTTTTTTATAAAAGATACCATTTTTTGGGTGAAAACAGCATTCTAAGCAAAACACCCCCAAAAGGCCAACATAGACCAAGTTTTACCTGAAAATTCAACCATGTCCATTTTCAACAAAAGATACCACTTTTTGAATGAAAACGGTCGTCTGAGCAAAACGCCCCAAAAATGCCTAAAAAGGCAAGGTTTGACCCCAAAATGCCAATTGTATCCATTTTTTACAAAAGATACCACTTTTTTAGGTGGAAAGGGCCTTTTAAGCAAATTACCGCTAAAAGGCCCAAAAAGACCTAGTTTTACCCACAAAAAAAATCAACTATATCTGTTTTCAACAAAGGATACCACTTTTTGGGCAGAAACAGCCTTCTGAGCCAAACACCCTCAAAAGGTCCAAAAATACCAAGTTTGACCAAAAAAGTCAATTGTGTCTATTTTTAATGAAAGATACCAATTTTTTGGGCGAAAACGGCCTTCTGAACAAAACGCCCCCAAATGGCCCAAAATGACCAAGTTTGACCAGAAAATTCAATTGTGTCAGTTTTCGATAAAAGATGCCACTTTTTTGGGCGAAAACAAACTTCTGAGCAAAACACCTTCCAATGGCCAACAAACTTCAAAGCAAAACGCCTTCCACTGTGCTTAGATGGAACGACCTTCTAAGCAAAACGCCTCCAAAAGGCCCAACAAGACCAAGTTTGACAAGAAAAGTCAATTGTGTCCGTTTTCAACAAAAGATACCATTTTTTTAGGTGGAAACAGGTTTCCAAGCAAAACACCCCCAAAAGGCCAAAAAAGACCAACTTCGACCAGAAAAGTTAACTGTGTCTATTTTCGATAAAAAAAAAAAACCATTTTTTTGGGCGGAAACGGTCTTTTGAGCAAAACGCAACCAAAAAGCCCCAAAAGACTAAGTTTGATCCTAAAAGTCATCTGTGTCCGTTTTCGACAAAAGATATCACTTTTTGGGGAGAAAACGACATTCTGAGCAAAACGCTGCCAAAAAGACTAAGTTGACCAGAAAAGTCAACTGTATCCATTTTCGACAAAAGAGACAACTTTTTTGGGTTAAAACGGCCTTCCAATTAAAACACTCCCAAAAGGCCCAAGTTTCACCCGAAATGTAAACTGTGTTCGTTTTCAACAAAAGATATTACTTTTTTCAATGAGAACAGCCTTTAGAGAAAAATGCCCCTAGAAGACGCAAAAACACAAGGTTTGACGACTTTTTTGGACAAAAATGATCTTCTGAGCAAAACGTCACCAAAAGGCCTAAAAAGACCAAGTTTGACCAAAAAAGTTAACTGTGTCCGTTTTCGACGAAAGGGACCACTTTTTGGGTAAGAACAACTTTTTGTGCAAAACGCCCCCAAAATGTTCCAAAACACCAAGTTCAACCAGAAAAGTCAACTGTGTCCATGTTTGACAAATGATACCACTTTTTTGGATGAAAACATCCTTCTAAGCAAACACCCCCTAAAGGCCCAAAAAGACCAAGTTTGACATGAGAAGTCAACTGTGTCTGTTTTCGATAAAAGATACTATTTTTTTGGCTAGAAATAGCCTTCTGAGTAAAACGCCACTAAAAGGCCCAAAACGTCCAGCTTTGACCCCGAAATGTGAATTGTATCGGTTTTCAACAAAAGATACCTATTTTTTGGGTGGAAAGGGCCTTCTAACTCTAGCTTTTCCAAAAAAAAAAGTTAATTGTGTCCGTTTTGACAAAGGATACAACTTTTTTGGGTGAAAGTGGTCTTCTCAACAAAACGAACCAAAAGGCCCAAAAACCCAAGTTTGACAAAGAAAGTCAATTGTGTTTGTTTTCGACAAAAGATACTACTTTTTTGGGTAGAAACAACTATCTAAGCAAAACTCTCCCAAAAGGCCCAAAATGACCAAGTTTGATAAAAAAATTCATCTGTGTCTACTTTAGATAAAAAGATGCCATTTTTTTGGACGGAAACGAACTTCTAAGCAAAATGCCCTCAAAATGCCAAGGAAGACCATGTTGGGCCAGAAAAGTCTATTGTATCAGTTTTCAACAAAAGATACCACTTTTTTAGGTACAAACAACCTTCTAAGGTAAACGCCTCCAAAAGGCCCAAAAAGACAAAGTTTGACTAAAAAAGTCAACTGTATCTGTTTTCAACAAAAGATACCACTTTTTTGGGCCAAAACAGCCTTCTGAGGAAAAACGCCCCCAAAAGTCCCAAAAAGACCAAATTAGACCTGAAAAGTCAATTGTGTCCGTTTACGACAAAACATAACCTTTTTTTGTGAAAACAGTCTTCTGAGCAAAATGCTCCCAAAAGGCCCAAAAAGACCACATTTAACCAGAAAAGTCAGTTGTGTCCATTTTCGATAAATGATACCACTTTTTTGGGTGGAAACGGCCTTTCGAACGAAACACCCTCAAAAGGCCCAAAAAAACTAAGTTTGACCGAAAAAGTCAATTGTGTCCATTTTCGACAAAAGATACCATTTTTTTGGGTAGAAACAACCTTCTGAGCACAATGCCCCCAAAAGGCCCAAAAAGACCAAGTTGACCAGAAAAATCAATTGGGTCTGTTTTCAACAAAAGATATGATGAGAATTAACGAGCGCCATCAGAAGATCAGTTACATGTTCCAGTTAGGTCTATTACTAGTGAAAGATCCAAGAAAATTAAAGTAGCACTTAATAGGTTAATTCAAGAGACTTAGCCCATGTCTACAATAGTTAAGCTCAAATTAGGCCCATCGGACAATCAAGGCCCATCCATCTCATCAAAGCAAGTAAATGGGCTTAGACATGAACTCAAATGGGTCAAGTCATGTGGACCACAAAATTTTTATCATATTTATTTTATTTATTAGTGTTTTATTTTTAATTTAGGTTATTTATTTGATAATTTGTAAAGTAAGATTACCAATTTAGCCTTTTCCTTTTTAGATTAAGAAATAGTCTTTTCCATTTTAGATTAGGAGTAGGGTTTTTTTATTTCTCTAGGATTCCTTAGTCCTCTAGGGTTTTCTTTTATTTCTATTGTGGTCGCCACTATTCATGTACTGTTCACCGACATTGTTCACGGCTGCACTATTCACAAGCTAGGATTTTTTTTTTTATCTATTTAAGAGACTTGTATCTCATGAAAAAAATACAATACAATACTTTTGATTAACAAAATTGTGAGAGTTTTCTCTTTAGTTCTTCATAGAACTTTTCTTGAACTTATCAAGTGATGAGAATCAATGAGCACCATCAGAGGATCAGTTATGTGTTCCAATTAGGCCTATTACTAGGGAAAGATCCAAGAAAAATTAAAGTAGCACTTAATGGGCTAATTCAAGAGACTTGGCCCATGTCTACAATAGTTAAGCCCAAATTAGGCCTATAGGGTAGTTAAGGCCAAATCCATCTCATCAAAGCAAGTGAATGGGTTTAGACATGAACTCAAATGGGCCAAGTCATGTGGACCACGAAATTCTTATCATATTTATTTTATTATTTTAAATCTTTTAATTATTTTTAGGTTGATTTGTAAGTTTGATTGCCAAGTAAATCATTTCCTTTTCCAACTAGGAATGTAAGACAAATTAAGAAACTTTCTTATTCTTTATTTAGCAATTAGATTTTAGGGTTTTCTTTTTCCTCCATGTAGACTCACGAATTTCAAAGTGTATTAGGGTTTCTTTTCTTATTCTCTTAGCCACCTATTTAAGAGGCTTTGTAGACCTACGAATTTCACATTACTTTGATTATTAAAAATTGTGAGAGTTTTCTCTTTAGTTCTTCAGAGAACTTTTTCTGAACTTATCAAGAGTTTCTTGTGGCGTTCAAACTTATATCTTTGATTCGTGATTCATTATAATCATTGGGTTAAGATCATTATACCATTGGTTCGCGTTTCTTTCATAAACGTTGGGTCAAGGTAATCTATCTTTCAATTTTTGTATTTTTAGCTCGTTCAAAATCTGATTTAGTTTCGATTTTCGTGAAGAAATCCTAAATTGGTTTCGGGTCTAACTAATCCTTGGTGAGGTTCGCATCATTTGGTAATCAGAGTAAGGTCTAAATCAGATTTTATCTATCCTTTTTCTTTTTCGTTCTTTCATATCTATTCCTTCATAAAAAAAAAATTCTTGACCAAATTATATCATCAAATCTATTGTGTTTTTTTTTATTTCCGTTCTAATTTAAATCTGGTCCAATCTTGAAAAAAAAACGTGGTGCACATCTTTATTCTGATCATATTTTTCGTTTAAATATTGTGCTTCTTCAAATCTCAATTTAAAGTTGCTGGTTTTCCAAAAAAAAAAAAAAAGCTGAAAAAAAAAATTTAAAAAAATTGAGAAAATTCAGCAGCCCCCCCCCCCAACAAAAATTGAGAATAATTTCTTCTTATTCTACTCTATAAACTTTTCTTTGTGCTCTTTTTGTTCCCTTTGTTTCGTTCCTAAAATCTCATTTTTAGTGAATCAAATTGTTGAGTTTGGATTGCTACAAGAAATTTTCTGATTGAGATTGGTTAAGTTCAATAAAGAACTAAAAGAAGAATCTAAAGAGTGAAAAAATACAAGAGAGTATGAACTTATAAGAGGGTAAAAGCCGAATTTGAGTGATACACGAGTGGAGTGACATAGTTTGAGTGCAAACACGTGAGGGAGTGTTTGTGAGGTTTGCTAACTTTGTTTTGAAGGTTACTAAACATGTCTCGAGAACACAAATAAAAGCTCGTCCGATGAAGCACATGAAAGGATGGACATAATGGACGCAAAAGTTTTCTACAAGGCCTTAGAACAAAAGTTTCAACAGTTGAACTTGCGGTTTGATGAAGTGCATGAGTGGCTTGACAAAGTTGAGTCTAGAGCACAAAAGGGGTAGCCACCGAGAGCTTCTAATGTGCAACGAAGAGAGAGGAATCAGCCTCGGTTCGTGTATGAAGATGATTATGAGGATGACCTAGATGAAGACGATCGAGCCTCTAATGCAAGCTTGGGCAGATTTGGGAGTAGACATGCGAATAGAGGAGATAGACATGGGGAGCGGATTGATAATAACTTGAGAAGTATCAAGGTGAAGATACCCTCATTCCAAGGGAAGAACGACCCTGAAGCATACTTGGAGTGGGAGAAAAAGATGGAATTGAACTTTGAGTGTTGCAACTACTCTGAGCATAAAAAGGTAAAACTCGTTGTAATTGCATTTGTTGATTATGCTATAATATGGTGGGATCAACTTGTGATGAACAGAAGGCAAAACCATGAGAGGCCTATTGACACGTGGGCTGAAATAAAGGCCATAATGAGGAGAAGATTTGTCCCTAGTCACTACTATAGGGATTTGTACCAGAAGTTACAAAGTCTTACTCAAGGCTATCGGAGCGTAGATGATTACTACAAGGAGATAGATATCACTATGATCCAGGCTAATGTCAAGGAAGATAGAGAAGCAACGATGGCAAGGTTCTTAAATGGGCTGAATCGGGAGATTGCCAACGTGGTGAAGTTGCAACATTATGTGGAGTTGGAGGACAAGGTGCACATGGCAATAAAGGTGGAACGACAACTTAAAAGGAAGGGAACTCAGTTATTTCAAAACCCGGGCTCTTCTACTTCATGGAGGCCAAATAGGAGAATAGACGAAAGGGCTGTTTCAAAGTCCAAAATCGAACCACGAAAAAAGAGAGACGATTTGCCCAATGTTAACAAAGCATATGTTGAGAGAGAGATGGAAACCGACAGCGAGAGTGATAATGACCAGATGCTACCGTATAGGGATGCTTGTGACGGTGATGTGGAGTACTTGGTGGAGGGTGAGTTATTTGTTGATTGGCGTGCTCTAAGTGCTTAAGTCGGGGAGGATGACATGGAACAACAAAGGGAAAATGAGGCTCAAATGAAATTGAAAAGAGAGAATGAGTTGAAAAAAACTTGTGATACCAAGAGTTCAAAAAAAGATGAGAAAAAGGAGAGTGAAAAAGAAAAAGAGAGTGAAAAAATGAGAGAAAAACGGAAAAACAAGTGAGTTTTTATGCTAAAGCGAGTGATGTCAATATGGATTTTTATACAAATCAACCTATATTTGTACTCTTGTACAAAGAGACTTGTTTTACCACTAACGAAATTGACAAATCTTTGCCTAGTGTTGTAGTTTATATGTTGCAGGAATATAAGGACATGTTTTCTAATAATGTGCATAGCAGTTTTCTACCTTATAGAGGGATTGGGAATCAAATCAATTTTGTGCCCTGCGCAATGATTCTTGACCAACCAGTAGCCTATAGGCATAATTTGGAGGAGACAAAGGAACTTTAAAGGCAAGTTGAGGAGTTGATGGCCAAAGGACACATACGAGAAGGCAGGAGTCCG
Organism: Eucommia ulmoides; assembly: GCA_016647705.1. NCBI lineage: Eukaryota > Viridiplantae > Streptophyta > Magnoliopsida > Garryales > Eucommiaceae > Eucommia > Eucommia ulmoides. The sequence goes on from CM028331.1 coordinate 13,285,625, forward strand.
TGCGCGGTACCAATGCTACTTGTGCTTAGGAAGGATGGGACTTGGCGAATGTTTGATAATTTCTGAACTATTAACAACACTCTGGTGAAGATTCGAGGACGAATCATTTTGAAGAGATGGGGAATGATGAGAATCAACGAGCACCATCAGAAGATCAGTTACATGTTCCAGTTAGGCCTATTACTAGGGAAAGATCCAAGAAAAATTAAAGTATAACTTAATGGGCTAATTCAAGAGACATGGCCCATGTCTACAATAGTTAAGCCCCAAATTAGGCCTATCGGGCAGTCAAGGCCAAATCCATCTCATCAAAGCAAGCGAATGGGCTTAGACATGAACTCAAATGGGCCAAGTCATGTGGACCAAGAAATTCTTATCATATTTATTTTATTATTTCAAATCTTTTAATTATTTTTAGGCTGATTTGTAAGCTTGATTGCCAAGTAAATGATTTTCTTTTCCAACTAGGAATGTGAGACAAATTAGGAAACTTTCTTATTCTTTATTTAGCAATTAGATTTTAGGGTTTCCTTTTTCCTCCATGTAGACCCACGAATTTCAAAGTGTATTAGGGTTTCTTTTCTTATTCTCTTAGCCACCTATTTAAGGGGCTTTGTAGACCTACGAATTTCACATTACTTTGATTATTAAAAATTGTGAGAGTTTTCTCTTTAGTTCTTTAGAAAACTTTTCCTGAACTTATCAAGAGTTTCTTGTAGCATTTAAACTTATATCTTTGATTCGTAATTCATTATAATCATTGGGTCAAGATTATTATACCATTTGTTCACGTTTCTTTCATAAACGTTGGGTCAAGGTAATCTATATTTCAATTTTTGTATTTTTAACTCGTTCAAAATTTGATTTAGTTTTGATTTTCGCGAAGAAACCCTAAGTTGGTTTCGGGTCTCACTAATCCTTGGTGAGGTTCGCATCATCAAGAGTTTCTTGTGGCGTTCAAATTTATATCTTTGGTTCGTGATTCATTATAATCATTGGGTCAAGATCATTATACCATTGGTTCGCATTTCATTCATAAACGTTGGGTCAAGGTAATCTATCTTTCAATTTTTGTATTTTTAGTTCGTTCAAAATATGATTTAGTTTCGATCTTCGCGAAGAAACCCTAAGTTGGTTTTAGGTCTCACTAATCCTTGGTAAGGTTCGCATCATTTGGTGTCATAGCAAGGTCTAAATTAGGTTTCATCTATCCTTTTTTCTTTGTTCATTAATATCTATTCCTTTCAAAAAAAAAAAAAATTCCTAACCGAATTACATCTTCAAAACTGGTCTGAATTTGTTTAAAGTACTGTGCATTTATTTCAATCTATTTGGTCAAATCTTTATCAAAAACCCGGTGCACCTTTGTTCTGGTCAAATCTCATTTTTTAAAGGTTGCTGAATTTCATTATTACCAAAAAAAAAAAAAAAAAAAAAAAAAAAGAAGAAAAAAAACTGAAATAGAAACCAAAAAAAAAAAAATCAAAATTGAGAATTATTTCTTCTTATTCGAGTCCATAAACTTTCCTTTGTTTCTTCTTGTTCGCGTTGTTTTCGTTCCTAAAATCTCATTCATAGTGAATCGATTTGTTAAGTTTGGATTGCTTCAAGAAAATTGTTGATTGAGGTTGGTTAAGTTCAATAAAGAACTAAAAGAGTAAACTAAAGAGTGGAAAAAGGCAAGAGAGTGTGAGCTCATAAGAAGGTAAAAGCCAAATTTGAGTGAAATACGAGCGTGAGTGCCATTAATCTTGAGGGAAACACGTGAGGACATATGTGAGGTTTGCTAACTTTATTTTGCAGGTTATTAAACATGTCTCAAGAAACAAACTAAGGCTCGTCCAATGAAGCCCCAGAAACGTTAGATTTCAAACTTTTCTTCAAATCCTTGGAGAAAAAGTTTGAACGATTGAACTCACGATTTGATGAAGTGCATGACCGACTAGACAAAGTTGAGTCTAGTTCACAAAGGGGGAAACCACCTAAAGCTCCTAATGTACAACGACGAGAAAGGAATTTGCCTCGGTATGGATATGAAGTTGATGATTGGGATGACGTAGCGGAAAAATATCGCGCCTCTAATGCGAGTTTGGGCAGATTCGGGCATGGATATGGAAATAGAGGAGATTGGAATGGGGAGCGGATAGATAATAACTTGGGAAACATCAAGATGAAGATTCCATCGTTCCAAGGGAAAAACGACCCTGAAGCATACTTGAAGTGGGAGAAGAATGTAGAATTGATCTTTGAGTGCCACAACTACTTTGAGCATAAAAAGGTAAAACTCATTGTAATTATATTTATTGATTATACTATAATATGGTGGGATCAACTTGTGATGAACAAAAGGCGAAACCATGAGAGACCTATTGAGACGTGGGCTAAAATGAAGGCCATAATGAGGAGGAGATTTGTCCCTAGTCACTACTATAGGGCTTTGTACCAGAAGTTACAAAGTCTTACTCAAGGCTATCGGAGCATGGATGATTACTACAAGGAGATGGAGATCGCTATGATCCAAGCTAATGTCGAGAAAGATAGAGAAGCAACAATGACAAGGTTCTTGAATGGGCTGAATCGGGAGATTGCCAACGTGGTGAAGTTGCAACATTATGTGGAGTTAGAGGACATGGTACACATGGAAATAAAGGTGGAACGACAACTTAAAAGGAAGGGAACTCAATTATTTCAAAATCCAGGCTCTTCTACTTCATGGAGGCCGAATGGGAGAAAAGACGAAAGGGTTGTTTCAAAGTCCAAAATTAAACCACGAAAAAGGAAAGACGATTTACCCAATGTCAACAAAGGTAAAATCGAAACCCAAACTCGTAACCATGATATTAAATGTTTTCACTGTTTGGGAGTAGGTCACATAGTTTCACAATGCCTAAATAAGAAGACCATGATAGCATATGTTGATGGAGAGATAGAAATCGACAGCGAGAGTGATAATGACTAGATGCTACCGCATAGGGATACTTGTGACGATGATGTGGAGTACTTGGTGGAGGGTGAGTTACTTGTTGATTGGTGTGCTCTAAGTACTCAAGTCGTGGAGGATGACATGGAACAACAAAGGAAAAATAATGATCAAATGAAATTGAAAAGATAGAATGAGTTGAAAAAACCTTGAAAGACCAAGAGTTCAAAAAAAGATGAGAAAAAGGAGAGTGAAAAGAGAAAAGAGAGAAAAAAAATAAGAGAAAAACAGAAAAATAAGTGAGTTTTTATGCTAAGGCGAGTGATGTCAAGATAGCTTTTTATACAAATCAACCTATATTTGTACTCTTGTATAAAGAGGCTTGTTTTACCACTAATGAAATTGACAAATCTTTACCTAGTATTGTAGTTTATTCGTTACAGGAATAGAAGGACATATTTTCTAATGATGTGCATAGAGGATTTCCACCTTATAGAGGGTTCGGGCATCAAATCGATTTTGTGCCCTGCGCAATGATTCCTGACCAACTAGTAACCTATAGGCACAATTCGGAAGAGACAAAGGAACTTCAAAGGCAAGTTGAGGAATTGATGGCCAAAAGACACGTACGAGAAAGCATTAGTCCGTGCGCGGTACCAGTGCTACTTGTGCCTAGAAAGGATGGGACTTGGCGAATGTTTGACGATTGTCGAACTATTAACAACACTATGGTGAAGATTCGAGGACAAATCCTTTTAAAAAAAGGGGGAATGATAAGAATCAACGAGCACCATAAGAGGATCAATTACATGTTCTAGTTAGGCCTATTACTAGAGAAAAATCCAAGAAAAATTAAAGTAGCACTTAATAAGTTAATTCAAGAGACAAATCTTTACCTAGTATTGTAGTTTATTCGTTACAGGAATAGAAGGACATGTTTTCTAATGATGTGCATAGAGGATTTCCACCTTATAGAGGGTTCGGGCATCAAATCGATTTTGTGCCCTGCGCAATGATTCCTGACCAACTAGTAACCTATAGGCACAATTCGGAAGAGACAAAGGAACTTCAAAGGCAAGTTGAGGAGTTGATGGCCAAAAGACACGTACGAGAAAGCATTAGTCCGTGCGCGGTACCAGTGCTACTTGTGCCTAGAAAGGATGGGACTTGGCGAATGTTTGACGATTGTCGAACTATTAACAACACTATGGTGAAGATTCGAGGACAAATCCTTTTAAAAAAATGGGGAATGATAAGAATCAACGAGCACCATAAGAGGATCAATTACATGTTCCAGTTAGGCCTATTACTAGAGAAAAATCCAAGAAAAATTAAAGTAGCACTTAATAAGTTAATTCAAGAGACTTGGTCCATGCCTACAATAGTTAAGTCCAAATTAGGCCCATCGGATAATCAAAGCCAATCCATCTCATCAAAACAAGCAAATGGGCTTAGACATGAACTCAAATGGGTCAAGTCATGTGGACCACGAAATTTTTATCATATTTATTTTATTTATTAGTGTTTTATTTTTAATTTAGGTTATTTATTTGATAATTTGCAAGGCAAGATTGCCAATTTAGCCTTTTCCTTTTTAGTTTAGGAAATAGTCATTTCCTTTTTAGATTAGAAATAGGGTTTTCTTATTTCTCTAGGATTCCTTAGTCCTCTAGAGTTTTCTTTTATTTCTATTGTGGCCGCCACTATTCATCTGTTCTCCGACACTATTCATCTGTTCACTAGTCCTCTAGGCTTTTTTCTTTTATCTATTTAAGAGACTTGTATCTCATGGAAAAATTACAATACAATACTTTTGATTAATAAAATTACGAGAGTTTTCTCTTTAGTTCTTCAAAGAACTTTTCCTGAACTTATCAAGAGTTTCTTATGGCATTCAAACTTATATCTTTGGTTCGCGATTCATTATAATCATTAGGTCAAGATCATTATACCATTGGTTCGCATTTTGTTCATAAATGTTGGGTTAAGGTAATCTATCTTTCAATTTTTGTATTTTTAGTTCGCTCAAAATCTGATTTAGTTTCGATCTTCGCGAAAAAACCCTAAGTTAGTTTCGGGTGTCACTAATCCTTGGTGAGATTCGCATCAAGATACCACATTTTTGGGTAAAATGGCCTTTTGAGAAAAACTTCCCCAAACGACCCAAAAAGACCAAAGTTTGACCCGAAAAGTAAATTGTGTCCGTTTTCAACAAAAGATACCACTTTGTTTTTTTGTGAAAACGATCTTCTGAACAAAATGCCCCAAAAGGCCCAAAAATACAAAGCCAGCTAAATCTGTTTTCGACGAAAGATACCATTTTTTTTGGTATAAATGGACTTCCGAGCAAAATGCCCCCAAAAGGCCTAAAAAAACCTAGTTTGACCAAAAAAGTCAATTGTATCCATTTTCGACAAAAAATACCGCTTTTTTTGTGGAACAGCCGTCTGCGCAAAATACCCCCAAAAGACCCAAAAAGAACAAGTATGACAAGAAAAGTAAATTGTGTTCATTGTCGACAAAAGATGCCACTTTTTTAGGTGGAAATGGGTTTTTGAGTAAAACGCCTCTAAAAGGCCTAGAAAGACCAAGTTTGACCAAAAAAGTTAAATGTGACTGTTTTCAATAAAAGATACTATTTTTTTGGGTAGAAACGATCTTCTGAGCCAAACGCCCCCAAAAAGCTCCAAAAGACCAAGTTTGATCATAAAAGTTAATTGTGTCCATTTTTTATAAAAGATACCACTTTTTTGGGCGAAAACAACTTTCTGAGCAAAACGCCCCCAAAAGGCCAAAAACGATCGAGTTGGCCCTAAAAGTCAATCGTATCTGATTTTGACAAAATATAAAACTTTCTTGGGTGAAAATGGTTTTCCAAGCAAAATTCCCCTGAAAGGCCCAAAAAGACCCAAGTTTAACCTGAAAAGTAAATTATGTCCATTTTCGACAAAATATACCACTTTTTTTTGTAAAACGGCCTTCTGAGCAAAGCTCCTCCAAATAGCCCAAAAAAACCTGGTTTTACCCGAAAATCAAATGTGTTCGTTTTCAACAAAAGATACCACTTCTTTAGGTGGAAATGGTCTTCTAAGCAAAACGCCCCCAAAAGGCCTCGAAAGACCAAGTTTGAACCGAAAAGTCAGTTGTGTCCATTTTCGACAAAAGGTACCATTTTTTTGGCTGGAAATAGCCTTCAGAGGAAAACGCCCCAAAAAAACCCAAAAATACCAAGTTTGACTTGAAAAGTTAATTGTGTCCATTTTTTACAAAAGATACCACTTTTTGGGTAGCAATAGCCTTTTGAGCGAAACGCCTCCAAGAGACCCAAAAAGACCAACTTTGACAAAAAAAAGTCAATTGTTTTCGTTTTTTACAAACGATGCCACTTTTTTGGGTGGGAACAGACTTCTGAGCAAAACGCCCTCAAAAGGATCTAAAAGACTAAGTTGGACCAGAAAAGTCAACTGTATCCATTTTCGACAAAAGCGACCATTTTTTTTTTATACAAACGGCCTTCTGAGGCAAACGACCCCAAAAGGCCCAAAAAGAACAAATTTGACCTGCAAAGTCAACTGTGTCCGTTCTTAACAAAAGATACCACTTTTTTCGGTGGAAACGACCTCATAAGCAAAACGCCATAAAAGGCCCAAAAAAACAAGTTTGCCAAGAAAAGTCATCTGTGTCCATTTTTTACAAAAGATACCCCTTTTTTTTTTTTTTGCGGAAACGACCTTCTTTGCAAAATACCCCTGAAAGGCCCAAAAAGACCATGTTTGACTAGAAAAGTTGTCTGTATCCATTTTCAACAAAAGATACTTTTTTTTTTTCAAAAACGACCTTCTTAGCACCCAAAAGTCCCAAAAAGACCAAGTTTGACCTGAAAAGTTAACTGTATCCGTTTTCGACAAAAGATAACCATTTTTTTTAGTGAAAACGTCTTTTACTCTTAATTATCTTTTTCTTCTCGATATATTCTCACACTCTCTTACTTTTTTCCACTCGTGATTAGAATGAACAAGCACCATCAAAGGATCCGCTGCGTGTTCCAATTAGGCCTATTACTAGGAAAAGATCCAAGAAGATCAAAGAAGTACTCGATGGGCTAATTCAAGAGATTTGGGCTGAGTCTAAAATGTTGAAGCCTAAATTAGGCCCAAATGACGATCAAGCTCTAGTCCATCTCATCAAGGCAAGCGAATGGGCTTAGACTTCAACTTGAATAGGCTTAAGCATGAGAGGCGCAAAATTTTTAGCTTATTTATTTTATTTATTAGTCTTTTAATTTTAATTTAGGCTAATTATTTGATAATTTGTAAGGCATGATTGCCAATTTGTCTTTTCATTTTTAGATTGGGGTTTATTGTATTTTTTTTGTTTTATTGTGGCCGCTACTAATCACAGGTACTATTCACGACTACTATTCACATGCACTATTCACAGCCAGGGTTTTCTTGTATTCTTTTTTCTGCCTATTTAAAGAAGAGATGTAAGGATGACACATTACTTTTGATTAATACAATTGTGAGAGTTTTCTCTTAAGTTCTTCAACGAACGTTTCTTGAACTTATCAATAATTTCTTTTGGCGTTAAAACTCTTTACCTTTGCTTCGTGATTCACTTATAATAATTGGGTTAAGGTTTGTTAATCTATAGCTTTAGTTAGCATTTCATTCATAAACATTGGGTCAAGGTAATCTTTTTCTGTATTTTTTTATTTCGTTACAAATCTGAGTTTAGTTTGATCCTTCGCGAAGAAACCCTAAGTTGGTTTCGGGTCTCACTAATCCTTGGTGAGATTCATATCATTTGGTAATCAAAGTAAGGTCTAAATCAGGTTTCATCTATCCTTTTCTTTTTCGTTCATTAATATCTATTCATTCCTAATATTTTTTCTTGACCGAATTATATCGTCAAATCTGGTTCGACTTTGTTTAAAGTACTATTTATGTTTTTTGGTTCTATTCAAATCTGGTTAGATCTTTATCAAAAATATGATGTACCTTTTTTTTGGTCAAATATCATTTTTAACGGTTGTTGAATTTTATTATTTCAAAAAAAATAGAAACATAAAAAAAGTAGCGTAATTCAGTACAAAAAAAATAAAAATAAAAAATCAGCAGCCATATCGAGATTTAAATTCTTCTTGTTCTATTCCATAAGCTTATCTTTTGTGTTCTTCTTGTTCACTTTACTTTTGTCCAAAATCTCATTCTTATTGAATTGAATCATTGAGTTTGGATCGTCACGAAAAATTTCTAATTGAGGTTGGTTAAGTTCAATAAAGAACTAAAAGAGTGAAGTAAAGAGAGAAAAAAAGGCAAGAGAGTGAGGGTAAAAGTCGAATTTGAGTGAAACACGAGTGTGAGTGCCATCAATCTTGAGGGAAACACGTGACAGAGTGTTTGTGAGTTTTACTAACTTTGTTTTGCAGGTTATTAAACATATCTCAAGAAAAAAAAAACAAAAGCTTGTCCAATGAAGCACCGGAGCAAAAGTTTCAACGGTTAAACTCGTTGTTTGATGAAGTGCATGACCGACTAGAAAAAGCCGAGTCTAGTTCACAAAAGGGGCAGCCACCTAAATCTCCTAATGTGCAACGAACATAGAGGAATCCGCCTCTATATGAATATGAAAATGATGATGGGAATAACCTAGATAAAGAGGATCGCATCTCTAATGCAAGCTTGGGTAAATTTGGGCGTGGTTATGGTAATAGAGGAGATAGATATGCGAAGCGGATTGATAATAACCTGGGAAGCATCAAGGTGAAAATATTGTCATTCCAGGGAAAAAAATGATCCTAAAACATACTTGGAGTGAGAGACGAAGGTGGAGTTAATCTTTGAGTGCCACAACTACTTCTAGGAGAAAAAGGTAAAATGCGTTGTGATTAAGTTTATTGACTATGCTATACTATGGTGGGATCAACTTGTGATAAAACCATGAGAGGCCTATCGAGATGTGGGCATAAATGAAGGCTATTATGAGGAGGCAGTTTGTCCTTAATCTAGTCTATACGGACTTGCATCAGAAATTACAAAGCCTTACGTAAGTCTATCTGAGCATAGATGATTACTACAAGGAGATAGAGATCTCTATGATCTGGGCTAATGTCGAGGAGGATAGAGAAGCTACCATGACAAGGTTCTTGCATGGGCTGAATCCCGACATTGCCAATGTAGTGGAGTTGCAACATTACATGGAGTTGGAGGACATGGTTCACATGGCCATAAAGGTGGAACGGAAGCTTAAAAGGAAAGGAACTCGTTCATTTCAAAATCTGAGTTCCTCTACTTCATAGAGGCCGAATGGGATACAAGAGGAATGGGGTAAATAAGCAAGTGCTAGTTTCTTTTTCAATTGGGAAGTACAAGGATGAAATACTTTTTTATGTTCTTCCATAGCATGCAGATTATATATTGTTGGGCAAGTCATGACAATTTGATAAAAAGACAATAAAACTATTACTCTTTTGTCGTTGACTCCAAGACAAGTGTATGGGGATCAAATGAAATTGAAAAGAGAGAATGAGTTGAAAAAAACTTGCGAGACCGAGATTTCAAAAAAAATGAGAAAAAAGAAAGTAAAAAGAGAAAAAAGACTGAAAAGGAATGGGAGTGCAAAAATAAGAGAAAAATAGAGAAACAAGTAAGTTTTTATGCTAAGGCAAGTGATATCAAGAGTGTTTTTTATGCAAACTAGCCTATATTTGTACTATTGTACAAAGAGGCTTGTTTTAGTACTAACGAACTTAACCAATCTTTACCTAGTGTTCTTGTTTCGTTGCTGCAAGAATTTGAGAACGTGTTCCCTAAAGACGTGCCTAGTGGATTGCCACCTATTCGAGGCATAGAGCATCAAATTGACTTTGTACCAGGTGTAACAATTCAAAATCGACCTGCTTATAGGAGTAATCCAAAAGAGATGAAAGAACTTCAAAGGCAAGTGGAGGAGTTGCTAGCCAAAGGACACGTAAGAGAGAACATGAGTCCGTGCATAGTATGGGTACTCTTTGTGCCTAAGAAGGATGGAACTTGGCATATGTGTGTTGATTGTCGAACAATTAACAACATTACGGTAAAATATCAACATTCCATTCCTAGACTATATGACATGTTAGATGAGTGTATGGGTCTCATATTTTCACAAAAATTGATTTAAAAAGTGGATATCATCAAATTAGGATGAAAGAAGGTGGTGATGGAAAACTACCTTTAAAACTAAATATGGATTGTATAAATGGTTGGAAATGCCTTTTGGGCTAACTAATGCACCAAGTACTTTCATGAGGTTAATGAATCATGCATTGCGTGCTTTTATAGGCAAGTTTGTTATGGTTTGTTTTGATGATATTTTGATGTATAGTAAGAGCTTAGATGAGCATATTGATAATTTGCATTGCGTGCTTGATGTTCTGAGAAAAGAAAAGCTATATGCAAATTTAAAGAAATGTTCCTTTTTCTTGGACAAAGTTGTGCTTCTTGGATATGTTGTTAGAGCGAAAGGGATTGCGCTGGATGATGAAAAGGTAAAGGCTATCAAAGAATGGCTTACACCTAAGTCAATCACGGAGGTAAGAAGTTTTCATGATTTGGCTAGTTTTTATCGTCAATTTGTTAAAGATTTTAGTACACTAGTCGTACCATTCACTGAAATTGTAAAAAACAAATTGTGGGTTTTGAATAGGGTATTAAGCAAAAGTGTGCATTTAATGAGATTAAAGAACGGTTATATGGTGCTTCTTTATTAGCATTACAAAAATTTTCTAAAACTTTTGAGATTGAGTGTGATGCTTCAGGAATAAGTATTAGAGCTATTTTGATGCTGGAAAAGCGGCTAATAGCGTACTTTAGCGAAAAGCTAAATAGGGCAGCGCTAAATTACCCTACATATGACAAGGAGCTTTTGTGTTGGTGTCGCATTGGAGACTTAGAAAAATTACCTGTGGCCGAGAGAGTTTGTCATACATATCGACCATAAGTCTTTAAAGCACTTGAAAGGACAAGGTAAGTTGAATAGAAGGCATGCCAAGTGGATGGAATTTATTGAAACATTCTCTTATATAATTAAATACAAATAAGGTAAGGAAAATATTATGGTTGATGCAGTATCCGGAAGGTACACTTTTATCTCTACTTTAAATGCAAAGTTATTGAAGTTTGAATATGTTAAAGAGTTGTATGCTAATGACGATGACTTTGCTAGTGTGTACAAGGCATGTGAGAAGACAACGTTTGGTAAGTTCTATAGAATAGATTGTTACTTGTTTAGAGAGAATAGACTTTATGTGCCAAATAGTTCTATGCGTGAGTTGCTTGTACGTGAAGCACATTGGGGTAGTTTGATGGGTCATTTTGGTATGAGAAAGACTTTAGACATATTACATGAACTTTTTTTTTTTTTTTGCCAAAGATGAACCGTGATGTGGAAAGTGTTTGTGCTAGTGTGTTACATGTTGGCAGGCCAAATCTAGAGTGTATAAGCCACGTGGATTATACACTCATTTTCTTGTACCTAGTGCGCCTTGGGTGGATATTTCCATGAACTTTGTTTTAGGCCTACCAAGGTCAAGGAAAGGTAGGGATTCTATTTTTGTTGTTGTTGATAGAATTTCTAAGACGACACATTTCATATCTTGTAATAAAACTGATGATGAAACCAAGTTGCTGATTTGTTCTTTAGAGAGATAGTACGGCTCCATGGTGTTCCAAGGAGTGTCGTATCTAATCGTGATGTTAAGTTACTTAACTATTTTTGGAAAGTCTTGTAGGGGAAGTTGGGAACTAAATTATTGCTTTCAACTACTTGTCACCCCCAAACGGATTGACAAACCGAGGTAGTAAATCAAACTTTATCTACTTTGTTGTGTACTATAATTTAAATAAACTTGGAAAATTGGGAGGATTGTTTGTTGTTCATTGAATTTGCTTATAATCGGAGAGTTTATTCTACTACTTATTTTTCACTATTTGAGATTGTTTATGGTTTTAATCCACTAATTCCTTTGGATTTGCTGCCTTTGCCAATTAATGAGAGGGCTAGTTTGGATGGATAAAAGAAGGCTGAGATGGTGAAGAAACTCCATGAAAGTGTGTGACAACACGAGAAGAAAAATGAGCAATATGCGACCAAAGCCAACAAGGGTCGTAGACGAGTCATCTTTGAACCAGGTGATTGGGTTTGGGTGCATATAAGGAAAATACGATTTCCAGCCCATAGGTAGTCCAAATTAGATCCTAAAGGGGATAGCCAATTACAAGTCCTTGAGAGGATCAATGATAATACATGTAAGTTGGATCTTCTAAGAGAGTATAACGTTAGTGCTACATTTAATGTTTCTGATCTTTCTCCGTTTGATGTAAGTAGAGATTCGAGGTCGAATCCTTTGACAACCAACAAGTATTATCAAAAGATCTGCTGGATGGTCCAATTGGACCTATTACTAGGGCAAGGTCGAAGAAGATCAAAGAAGCACTCAATTGGCTAATTCAAGATATTTGGGTTGAGTCTAAAATGGTGAAGCCCAAATTAGGCTCAAATAACAATCAAAATCTAGTCCATCTCATCAAAGTGAGCGAATAGTCTTAGGCTTGAACTTGAATGGGCTTAAGCATGAGAGCCACAAAATTTTTGGCTTATTTATTAGTCTTTTAATTTTAATTTAGGTTATTTATTTGATAATTTGTAAGGCATGATTGCATAATTGTCTTTTCTTTTAGACTAGGAGTGTAAAGTAAGATAAGGAAGCGTCCTTATTCTTTGTTTTTGTCTTGTAGTGTGAGACACTAGGGTTTATTGTATTTTTTTTATTATGGCTGCCGCTATTCACAGGCTACTATTCATGACTATTATTCACGAGCACTATTCATGAATAGGGTTTTCTTGTATTCCTTGGCCGCCTTTTAAAAAAGAGATGTAATGATGACATATTACTTTTGATTAATACAATTGTGAGAGTTTTTTCTTCAGTTCTTCAACGAACTTTTCTTGAACTTATCAATAATTTCTTATGGCATTCAAACTCTATACATTCGGTTCATGATTCACTTATAATCATTGGGTCAAGGATTATTACTCTATACCTTTGGTTTGAGTTTCATTCATAAATGTTAGGTTAAGGTAATCTATCTTTCAATTTTTGTATTTTTTTATTTCTTTACAAATTTGAGTTTAGTTCGATCTTTTGCGAAGAAACGTTAAGTTGGTTTCAGGTCTCACTAACCCTTGATGAGGTTCGTATCAACTCTTAGCTTCCTCTTTTAGTTATTTAATGAACTTAACCAATCTCAACCAAGGTTTCTTGCAACAATCCAAACTCAACAATACCTTTACTAAGAATGAGATTTAGGAAAGAAAACAAAGTGAACAAGACGAACAACAAGGATAAGCTATGGAATAGAACAAGAATAAAGTAGATCTCAATTTTTTTATGCGGGGCTCTTGTTATTTTTTCCATGCTTTTTTTTTTTTTTATGTTTTTGTTTTTTTTTAACAGCAGCTGGTCAAGATCTAAAACGCTCAATAACTTTTTTGGAGATCTAAATGTACAATAATTTTAAAATGAAATCGAACTAGATTGGATGATATAGTTCTGCAAAGAAAAACAAATTAAAGTAGAAAAGAATAAATATCAATGAACGAAGATGAAAATGATAAACGAAACCTGATTTAGAACCTTACTCTGATTATCAAATGATGTGAACCTCACCAAGAATTAGTGAGTCCCGAAACCAACTTAGGGTTTCTTCACGAATGATCAAATTAAACTCAAATTTAAACGAAATAAAAATACAGAAAATTGAAAGATGGATTACCTTGACCCAACATTTATGAATGAAACGCGAACCGAATGTATAAAGAGAACAAACATTGACCCAATAATTATAAGTGAATCACGAACCGAAGGTATAGAGTTTGAAAGCCACAAGAAATTCTTGATAAGTTTGGAAAAAGTTCGTTGAAGAACTTAAGAGAAAACTCTCACAATTGTATTAATCAAAAGTAATGTGTTTTTTTCTTATGAACATACCCTCTTTAATAGGCATCCAAGAGAGTACAAGAAAACCTAGTCTAGCAAGGAAAAGGAAAACTAGTCTTACAAGGAAAGAAAATAAAAGAATAGGAAATTTCCTATCTTGCCTTTCACTCCTAGTCCAACAAGGAAAAGACTCCTGGTGTAAAAAAGAAAAGTCTAATTGGCAATCATGCCTTACAAATCATTAACTAAAAAGCCTAAATTAAAAATTAAAAGACTAGTAATAAAATAAATTAGCTAAAAATTCGTGGGTCTCATACCTAGACCCATTAAGGATACGCCTAAGCCTATTTACTTGCCTTGATGAGATGGATTAGGTCTTGATCGTCCTTTGGGCCTGATTTATTCTTCACCATTTTAGTCTTAGCCTAAATCTCTTGAATTATCCCATTGAGTACTTCTTTGATCTTCTTGGTTATTTCTCTAATAATAGGCCCAACTGGAACATGCAGCAGATCATATGATGGTGCTTGTTGGTTCTCGTCATAACTACTCCTAGTTTAAAAAGGAAAAGATTACTTGGCATTAATACCTTACGAATCAACCAATAAATGACCTAAAATAAAATTAAAAGACTAATTAATAAAATAAATAAGCTAAAATTCTTTGGTTTTATCCTAGGCCCATTCAGGTTCACATTTTAAGCCCATTCGCTCGTCTTGATGAGGTAGACTAGGCCCTAATCGTCATTTGGGCTTCACCATTTTAGGCTCGGCCCAAATATCTTGAATTAATCTACTAAGTGCTTCTTTGAATCTTTTGAATCTTGCCCTAGTAATTAGTCCAAGTGGCACATATAACGGATCTTTTGATGGTGCTCGTTGGTTCTCATCATTTATGATTCTTGTGGTATTAGTAGTAGTGATGGAAATGATGATAATGAAAATGTTCATATTGTCATGGAAAAATTATTTTCTCTTACACTTCCTTTTGCTAAAGAAAACTTGAGTTTAAAAAAAAAATGATTTTATTGAAATAGAAGAAAAAGTGTTCGGAAACTAAAATACATTTGGATTACTATTGTGGAACAAAAGAGTTATCGGATATTATTTTTTAAATAAATAATTTTCTCTCTAAAATAGATTTTCTCGAAAATACAAACGATTTTTTTGAAAAATAATTTAAATTCATTTAAAGAAAATGTTTCTATTTTTAGAGATTTTGAAAAAAAAAATGTGGTTTTAAAATCAAATCTTGATATTTCAAAAATTGAACATGAAAAAAATCAATTTTGAAACTTAAATCAATTGAAAATGAATACAGTGTTTTAGAAAATGATTTTGACGTGGTTTCCAAGCAAATGTCAGATCTTGAATCAAATATTGATTTACTTAAGAAAAAATTTAAAAAATCAAAATCTGTCCTCATGTCTATTTTAAGAGATTCTGAGAATGTTTCTTCATCCTTTAAAAGAATCTATGGAAGTGGATATGGTTTATCATCTCATTATTTGTCACAAGCCAATGATTGTAATCTTTTTTTATAGAAATGATTCATACTTTACTTCTCGTGCTATCTATGATAATCAATCAAAATTCTAGATGCAATTATTGCAATAAGGTTGGACATTTTAAAGCATCATGTCCGTTGAGGAACCCTAAATTTATTTCTAACAAGAATATATCCAAAATGAAATGGATACCAAAGAACGGTACGCAAATATCTTGTGTACAGTTACATACTTTAGAACTGGAACGAAAGGAACAAATAGATAAGATGTACCAAAATATAATATAATAAATATAATCGCACACCAGGCCAGAATAAAATTTCACTACTACCATTACAATAAAATGATGCTTTTAAATCAATTAATCAAATTAATTTGATATATAATAATATATCGCACACATATTTCCCTACTAACCATAGGATCATTTCACCTCATGATCGGGAGTTACGACAGTACCGTAACGTGCTTAACTGTACCATCTAAGGTGACTATCAATGTCAGGGCCATTCAATATCTCTAATGGTAGGAGCAACTACCTTGCAGGACTTGTTTAACAGGTAATAATATATATCCACCCTGTAATACTTGCCTGACAGGTAACAACATATATCTAGCCTACAGGACTTGCCTGACAGGTAACAACATATATCTACATCTCACAGGATATGCCCTCCTGACGAAAAGACAACTATGGTATCATAGCAAGATAATAAAAATAACTTTTTCACCTTTCAAATTTTACTTGATCCATTAATCATCGTAAAACTGTCTGTGTTCATCAACAATTTTTTTCAATTTAATACGAAAATATAATTTGATAATTTATATAGAAGATAGTAAATATCCTTTAAATTGATACTTTCAATTCAAAGAAAAATCCTATGATCCACATCTAACTCAACACTCACCCACACTCTTTTAACTTACCATTAGTAAGTTGCATTGATCAAACGTCAGGAATAGATATTCTTACCATATTATAATAATCAATAATTTTAATATGTTATTTAATATTATCCATAAATTTCTCAAACTTGATATAGTAATATTCCATAGGATAAATATAATAAATAATCAATAATTGAATATTAGTGAATGTGTAAGAATATCTACCATGTTAATACTATAATTGATAAATTATAGTAATACTCCACGTTAGGAGTATACTATGGAAATAGTTGAATATTCTAGAGTAGACTATTTGAGAAATGGCAATTCATATTATAATAATTTATTTAATAATCAATTAGAGTATTCCAACCTGATATGGTACGGTTAATAATAATCGATATGTTAATATTATGTTCAAATTGAAACAGTAGGTACCAAGGTGAAATAATAGTAACAACACATGAGTGCAAAGTGTCAAACCACCCAAACCTTGCACATATGCATGCAAACCCCAACCCTTAACAACCAAAGTATAATAACGGAGTTACAAGAGAATTATTTTATTATTATTTTTGTTTTCGAAACACATAGACCATACAAAGTAGCACAAAGATAAACAACCACACTAACATACATAACTATCTATTCACAAAGTAAACAATGTGTTCAATTAAAACTGTATGGACCAAAGTGAAATTTTGGTCAAAGTTCGAGGATAGAAATGTCAAGAATAAAATATGGAATAGACAAAAACAATGGATACAAAGTGTTCAATATTTTTTTATTCCTAGAAAAACAAGGATCATACAAAAAATTAGGAAAATTCCTAATACGTTCGTAAAATATTCAGGGAGCATGATAGAAAAGGTTATTAGATCACATAGGGCAACATTTGATAAAAAGTTTCAAGGATAAAAATTTGCAGATTGCAAAAGAAAGGAACAGAAGTACGAACACGAGACCCTTTTTTTTTTTTTTTTGAGTTATTATTTTTATTTATTTTTTATTGTTTTAAATGAATTATAAGAAAATTATTATTTTTAAGTATTATTTCATTTATTATAAGTAATGAGTACCATAACCCAAATCTAGGGTTATCGTAAACCTGCTATGATAGTACCTGTAATGACCCGATTTCCCAAGACCGCTACACAGTTTCTCCCCTTGGAGAATTAAAACTAACACTAAACGACTAATATTTTATTTTATAAGATCCAAAAATTTATTAATTAATCGAAATAAATTTGCAGATAATTATACTGTGGATTTAATATTACTAATGCCAATTCCTTTTTTTATGCAATTAATATTAACTATCACATACATACACATGAAAATTATTAATATTCCTTGTGAGATAATTTGACTAGTTAGTTATGTAGAGCTGGATAATCCAACCATGATTAACTATTCACATACTATTGCCATGAAATCAACTATACATATGTATTTATGCAGCCAACAGTTAAACAAATTTGGATATTTACTTTATGATATTATTTGAATTTTTATTATAGTGGTATTAATATACTATGCCCATAAATTATTCACTGTATAACAATTGACGGACGATATTCCTCAATGTGACGGCGACAGTTAGAATTTGTCAATTTATCGAATTAATTTTTACGACGGCAAGTAATAGATACAACTATTACAATTATTACAAATTGAACATGAATTCAACTAAAATTCTTGGTGCCGTTTCCCTCTCACCGGTCGTGCAACCAAAACTGTGAGATTATGAACTAACGCTTAGTAAAATTTCAACCCCTCTAATACGTGTTTTTAATTAATACAAAAAAATAAAACACATTGGCATGATTTTTACATATTTTTTACATAATCATAGTCATTTCATGAAAAGTAATGACTATAATTCAACAACAATGATAATATAAATCTCACATTAGGAAAATTAAATACATATATTAAAAGAGTAAAAATTCTACCTGAAATCCTAAACCAAAATTGATGTGATGTAATTTCACTTATTTATTTGAGAATATTTACTTCCCTTGACTGCAAATTAAAAGAGCCGTGTGTTTGGTCAGCGTTTTTGTTTCGATATCCTATTTCTTTCCTTTTTGTTTTTCCCGGAACCCACATGCCTTTCTGCTATTCCTTTTCTTTTTCCTCTTTTGCCTTCAATTATCATGATCACTTATATAAGGGTGACAACTTTTCTTAAAAAAAAAAACATTACACGTGTATTGCTCTTAACATTTGTGGCCCTAATTATTATTTTTTTTCTTGGTTATTAATTGCTTCCTTAATTGCTAATATTGAGAAATTACTCTTAGCCCCCCATAATTATAAAGTAATTCTTATTATATCTTATAATTACACTTATCTCCCCAAAAATGACCAAATAGTATTTATACCATAAATTTATAAAATAATTCCAAAAATATTAAACTCATATAAAATAATAGTTTTCAAAAATATAAATTTTTAGGGTATTACAGCTTATATGAATACATGATAATAAAAACATTGCATACAGTTCATGTCTCCTAGTTTCAAATGATTATTATTCTATAAAGGGGACCTAGAATTTTATGAGATGAAATCTTTAATATGCAATTATTCATGTCAAAGGTGTTCATTAGATTTATATCAATAGTTTCATAAATGATCTATATTAACATTGAGATATGCTTCATGTCATCGTGCATTAACGATTATATGATTCTGATTCAATCCAAAGGGGTGTTGACAAAGGATATCATAAAATATTCAGTTATTTGAAAATATATGTGGACAATATTACCTTCGATTCTACTAATAAATATTTTTGTCAAGAGTTTGCCAACATTATGCAGGTTGAGTTTGATAGGAGAATTAACTTTCTTCCCGGGGTTGCAAATTAAGCAAACCAAATAAGGGATTTCTATTAATCAAGCCAAGTACATCAAGGAGTTACTGAAAAATATGGTTTGGATGGGGTTAAAGAATACTAAACTCCTATTGTAATAGTTACAAAAATTAGAAAAAGTCGATACGGGCAAAAAGGCCAATAAGAAAAAATGTATCGAGTTATGATTGGTAGTTTACTGTATCTTACTCCTAGTAGACCTGACATAATATTTAGTGTATGCTTGTGTATAAGAATTCAATCTTGTCTGAAAGAATCGCATCTAACAGTTGTCAAATGAATATTTCGATATTTGAAACGAACAAGTGATTTAGGATTATGGTATCCTATGGGGAGTGACTTTAAGTTAATTAGTTACTTCGATGTTGATTTTGTTGGGGGAAAATTGAGCGTAAAAGCACAAGTAGCTCATGTCACTTTTTAGGGCATACATTTCTTTCTTGGTTAAGTAAAAAACAAAATTCGATTGCCTTGTCTACAACTGAGGCATAATATATGGAAACTGGTAATTGTTGCGCTCAACTTCTAAATATTAAGCAATAATTATATAATTTTGGGATATGTATGGATGATGTCCTTATATATTGTGATAATGAAAGTATTATTTGCTTAAGTAAGAATCTAATACAGCACTCACGAATTAAGCACATAGAGATTCGACATCATTTTATTTGTGATCACATTCAGAAAAGAGATGTGTATATTGAATATATTGATACCTTCGATCAAATGTATCTATTGAATATGTTGATACCTCCGATCAGCTTACTGATATTTCTACTAAATCTCTAGATGAAAATCAATTTGTGAAAATCATTCAAGGTTTAGGTATGGCTTGACATAACTATGTATGCCTAGAGTAATGTTTTGATCATCTGCCCTCACTTTTTGGGATGACAAAGGGAAAAAAGTTGATATTTAGGGCATTTGTTTGTCTACGCATTGCATTTATAAAGGGGAATAAATTGTTTGGAGATTATATTAGGAAATTAAAATTTAATATGTTACGTTTTCACTAACAATGCTTAAATGAGTTTAAATACCCAGCATTGGATATAGGGGAAGCGTGGTTACATTAATATGTTATGTTTTCACTAACAGTGCTTAAATGAGTTTAAACACCCGTCCTCGGAATTAGGGGGAGCGTGGTTATATTATATTTGAGAGAAAACATCAAAATTAATTGTCATCATCTAAAAGAGAGAGATTATTGAATCCTAGATTTTGATGAACAATAAAATATTGATGTTTTTATGGAACTAATAGTTACTAAGTGTTTCAGAATTAAAGTTCTATATATTTGATTAAGAAGAGGAATCGTCAAAGAAATTATAACGGGTGCAAAATGGAAATGATGAAAACATGAAGAGTTTTGAAGACATTAAAGAAAACTAAGTGAAAACAACTACTTATCTATATACTCTTAATACAACTCAAATTAGGATCATGCATGACACTTAAAATGAATAAATATTACATATGTCTTAGTAAGGAATGATAAGTTTAAGACCCTATGATGCGAACCTCACCAAGGATTAGTGAGACCCGAAACCAACTTAGGGTTTCTTCGCGAAGATCGAAACTAAATCAGATTTTGAACGAACTAAAAATATAGAAATTGAAAGATAGATTACCTTGAC
The DNA here is from genome assembly GCA_016647705.1 of Eucommia ulmoides. NCBI lineage: Eukaryota > Viridiplantae > Streptophyta > Magnoliopsida > Garryales > Eucommiaceae > Eucommia > Eucommia ulmoides. The sequence goes on from CM028331.1 coordinate 13,306,442, forward strand.
CTAACGTTTATGAACGAAATGCAAACCAATGGTATAATGATCTTGACCCAATGATTATAATGAATCACGAATCAAAGATATAAGTTTGAACGCCACAAGAAACTCTTGATAAGTTCATGAAAAGTTCTCTGAAGAACTAAAGAGAAAACTCTCACAATTTTATTAATCAAAGTAATGTCCAATTCGTAGGTCTACAAAGCCCCTTAAATAGGTGGCCAAGAGAATAAGAAAAGAAACCCTAATACACTTTGAAATTCGTGGGTCTACATGGAGGAAAAAGGAAACCCTAAAATCTAATTGTTAAATAAAGAATAAGGAAGCTTCCTAATTTACCTTACATTCCTAATTGGAAAAGGAAATGATTTACTTGGCAATCAAGCTTACAAATCAGCCTAAAAATAATTAAAAGACTTCAAATAATAAAATAAATATGATAAGAATTTCGTGGTCCACAAGCCTTGGTCTATTTGAGTTCATGTCTAAACCCATTCACTTGCTTTGAAGAGATGGATTAGGCCTTGATCGTCATTTGGGTCTAATTTGGGCTTTATTGTTTTCGATTCAGCCAAAAGCTCTTAAATTAGCCCATTAAGCGCTTCTTTGATCTTCTTGGATCTTGCCCTAGTAATGGGCCCAACCGAGACATGCAATGTATCCTTTGATGTTACTTGTTGGTTCTCATTAACCTAAAGTGTGTTTTATTATGTGCTAAATATGTGAAATGATTTTGGTAAATGACCTAAGTGAAAAATAGGTTTCAAAGCATAAATTGATAAGTTTTCAGTTCAATTCGGTTAACTGAAAAAAAAAAGATCGGTCGACTAACCTAAACAGTGTGTCTTGGAAATGCATTGGGAGACATTTTGATCCATTCGGTCAATCTAAGACTTTAGCTATTTTGTATGAACATTTCTTCTGGCCTCATATGAAACGTGAAGTGGAGAAAATTTGTGAAAAATGTATTGTTTGTAGGCAAGTTAAGTCTAAGTCTAAGATTAAGCCTTATGGTTTGTATACTCCTTTACCTATACCTAGTGAACACTGGATTGATATTTCTATGGATTGATATTTATATGTGGTTGTATATAGGTTTTCTAAGATAACTCATTTTATTTCACGTCATAAAACCGATGATGCATCACATATTGTTGATTTGGTCTTCAAGGAAATAGTTAGGTTGCGTGGTGTGACTAAGAATATTGTTTCAGATAGAGATACTAAGTTTTTAAGCTATTTTTGAAAGACTTTGTGGGGGTAAGCTCAGAACTAAACTTTTATTTTATACTACACATTACCCACAAACTGATGGTCAAACTGAAATAGTTAATAGGACTTTATCTATTTTATTGCGTGCTATAATACAAAAGAATTTTAAAACGTACAAAGGTTGTTTGTCGCATGTAGAGTTTGCATATAATAGGAGTGTGCATTCTGCAACTAAGTTTTTACTATTTGAAATTGTAAACTTTATCTACTTTATTGCGTGCTATAATACAAAAAAAATTGAAAACGTGGGAAGATTGTTTGTCGCAGATAGAGTTTGCATATAATAGGAGTGTGCATTCTGCAACTAAGTTTTCATTATTTGAAATTTTATATGGTTTTAATCCGTTGATTCCTTTAGATTTAACTCCTTTACCCATGCATGAGCCTGTCAACTTAGATGGAAAGAAGAAGGTTGATTTTGGTAAGTAGATCCATGAAAAGTCTCGACAAAACATTAAGAAAAGAACTGAGCAATATGTCAACCAAACTAATAAGGGGCGCAAAAAAGTTGTATTTGAACTTGGTAATTGGGTTTGGTTGCATATGAGGAAGGAATGGTTTCCCTAACAAAGGCATTCCAAGCTACTTCCAAGGAGAGATGACTATTTTCAAGTGATAGAATAGATCAATGACAATACTTACAATTTAGACCTTCCAGGTGAGTTTAATGTAAGTTCTACTTTTAGTGTGACTGGCTTGTCTCCGTTCCATGTAGGTGAAGATTTGAGGACAAATCTTTTTTCAATAGAGAATGAATTATGAGAATATATCAACTGTACTAAGAGATTTGTTGCAAGTTCCAATTGGCCTAATAAAAAGGATAAGGGTTAAAAGATTCAAAGAAGTATTTAATGGGTTAATTCAAGAGATTTGGGCTGAGTCTACAATGGTAAAGTGCAAATTAGACCCAAAGGATAATTAATAGCCTGTGAAAGAATCAGGGATTATGAAGGTTGATTTTGAGCATGTAAAAAAAATTAAGATTATAAGGGTTTGGTTCTTACCTGGTAAAGGAATAAGGAGTTTAGTGAATTATGAATCTCCGTGGAGCTCGAGGGACTGGACGTAGGTAAAAGTAGTCTGCCGAACCATGATAAATTCTTATGTATTGCATTGATTACTTCTTTATATTTTGTTTGGGTGTGCATTTAGAATTAAACACATTTCTGCTGCTAATCAAGATAATAATCAATTTAGTATAATTGATAATTTGTGTTTAAGTGGTTAAATTGCTTGAATTTTTTATCTATTCAATTCGTCTCTCCTCTTGGGTAGCTTTTGGGGACAACATACACACTTTTATAAAATATACTAATAAAAAATTACAAAAATAACGATTGTGTAAAGGGCAAATTACAATGGTCCTCGTATTTGTACATGCTTTTCCTTTTGGCCTTTTTTTTTTTTTTTTTTTGGTCAAAGTGACAATCGTATTTGCATACAATTTTTTAAGTGATCATTCTGTCAAAAAAATGGGGTTATGTATAATGGATGTGAAGCATGTGACTTGCACATGCAAACCTCAGGAGTGAAAAGGTAATTTTGTTTTTTCGTTTTCTTCTCAGTCTTCTCCTTCGGCTCTTTCCTCTTCTGGTCTCACAAGTCTCTCCCCTACAATTCTCCAACTCTGGTGACTACCGCAGTGAGCCACGGACGAACCCAAATCTAGTAAACCTCCTCGCCTTTCCTTCCGCTAGGAATTGTCTATCCTTCTCCTCGAATCTGATAAAATGTGTCCTTCACGTCTGGATGTGCCACTCACCTCATGTTTGCATGTGTCCAAGCACCCATGCATGTCTACCTCTCTACTCACTACTCACGATGGTGAGTAGGTAGTGCTTGTATAATCTTGCGCCTTGTATTTTTAGCCTAATTAGTGAGTGATGTAAACAGATACATTTTTTGTAATGTAAAAATAGTAGGTTGGCTTCTTATTATCTCTTTTATCTTTTATGGTACCAAAGCTATTTATGTCTTAAACATATTCTTTTTCTTCTTGCTTGTCTCTCTACTCTATCTTCAAATGTCATCTCCTTCTATCTCTCGATCAAATTCTACTGAAGCAACTATGGATACTTCTCTTCTGCATCAAACCCAAAATGATCATCTTCTCAATCAACCAATGGCTCTACCAAACACAAACAATACTGCTATGATTGGAAACACTGTTGTCCTTGGAACTACACTAAATGCCTCTTCTCAAGTTCCCTTAAAATTAGCCAACGAAGGAGTAAATTATTCCTCTTGGAAGTCTCAAATGACCAACTTTCTATTTGGTTATGATCTTCTTGGTTTTGTTGATGGTTCAAACCCATATCCACCACGAATTGATCTGGTATATCGTCTATGGCTCCGGCAAGATTGTCTTGTACTTCTCGGTATTCAAGCTACAGTGCATAGTGCAATTGGTCCTACCATAAACAATTGTTCAACCTCCGTAGATGCTTGGCACAAGCTTCAAGCAAGCTATGCAAATCAATCCAACACCAAAAGGCTGACACTTCTCTCAACATTGATGAAAACAACCAAGGAGGGTACTTCTGTATCTGAATATATGACAAGGATCAAAAGTGTCATTGACGACCTAGCCTTAATTGGTCATCCCATGAGCAATGAAGAGATCATTGGCTATACTCTAAATAACCTTCAAGATGAGTGTAAAGAACTAACAGCTGCTATTCGGGTTCGAGAATCAACCATCAAATTTAAAGATCTCTTTGACAAATTGCTAGATAAAGAAATAATTCGGAAATGTGGTAAAATCAAAAAGACGGAAACCCCTATCACTGCTCAATTTACTCCATGAAGTAATTGGAACAGGCCCAAAGGTGCTTGTCCTCAGCATCGCAATTTTTCTCCATCAACTGATCACCTCAAGGATCTTTCTATTAAGGTAATTACTATAATTCCAGAGTTTTTTCTCGCCAAGCTAATTCTTGGAGACCTAACCTTTAGTAAGGACAGCACAAAGTTATTTGTCAATTATGTGACCAAATTGGCCATTCTGCAAAAGTCGGTCGCTCAAAGCCAAAACCAACTCAATAACAATCTTGCCCGCAAGCCAACATGATCACTACTGACGTTGGCACCTCAAATGGAAATCGGATTCTCGACTCTGAAGCAACCCATCACATTACCTCAGATCTAAAGAATCTATCCATGTATTCTAACTATGCAGGACCTGATGATATTGTTGGCAATAGGAATGGTATTTCTATCTCGCATATTGGAACCTCTAAACTACATACACTTACTATCACATTTGCTTTAAATAATATTATGTGTGCTCATTCAATTAAAAAAAAAAACTCATTTCTGTCTCTCAATTCTGTAACCAAAATAAGACTTCAATTGAATATTTTCCTTATCATTTTCTTGTGAAGGACTTAAGTACGAGGGCATCTTTGGTGTGCAACCGGAATAGGAACAATCTCTATGAATGACCACAATCAACTACACCCTCACCATCAGCTCATCTCACTACGCAATCAAGGGCTAGTCCATCTCATCAAGGCGAGTGAATGGGCTTAGGCGTGAACTTGAATGGGCTTAGGCGTATGGACCGCGAATTTCAAATCATTTATTTATTTAATTATAGACATTACTTTTATAGTGTTTCCACTTTATTGTTGATTTGTAAGGCATGAATACCAAATTAACCTTTTCTTTTTTAGATTAGGAATTAGTCATTTCCTTTTTAGATTAGGAGTAGGATTTTCGTATTTCTCGAGGATTCCTTGTTCCTCTAGGGTTTTACGTTATGGCTGCCTATTTAAGAGGCTATAGGCTGCTAATTTTACTTACTTTTTGATTAATACAATTGTGAGAGTTTTCTCTTAAGTTCTTCAACGAATTTTTCTTGAACTTATCAAGAATTTCTTGTGTTGTTCAAACTCAATACCTTCGATTCGTGATTTACTTATAATCATTGCGTCGAGATTTGTTATCATTATACATTCAATTCGTGTTTTATTTATAAACGTTAGATCAAGGTAATCTATCTTTCAATTTCTGTATTTTTAGTTTGTTATAAATCTGAATTTTAGTTCGATCATTCGCGAAGAAACCCTAAGTTGGTTTCGGGTCTCACTAATCTTTGATGAGGTTCGCATCATTTGGTATCAGAGCAAGATCTAAATCAGGTTTCATCTATCATTTTCTTTTTCGCTCATTGATATTTATTATTTCCTTTTTTTTTCTTGACCGAATTATATCGTTAAATCTGGTCCGACTTTGTTTTAAGTACTGTGGGTTTTTTTCAATCTATTCAAATCTGGTTAGAATTTATCAAAACAACGGTGCACCTTTGTTCTGGATAAAATTTTCATTTTTAAATATTGTTGAATTTCATTATTTCAAAAAAACAGAAACCAAAAAAAAAAAAAAAAAAAAAAAAAAGGAAAAAAAAATTCAACAGCCCAACAAAAAAAATTGAGAATTATTTCTTCTTATTCTAGTCCATGAACTTTTCTTTGTGTTCTTCTTGTTCGCTTTGTTTTTGTTCCAGAAATCTCATTCTTAGTGAATCAATTTGTGTTGAATTTGGATTGCTACAAGAAAATTTCTAATTGAGGTTGGTTAAATTCCATAAAGAACTAAAAGCGTGAACTAAATAGTGAAAAAAGGCAAGATAGTGTGAGCTCATAAGAGGGTAAAAGCCAAATTTGAGTGAAACATGAGTATAAGTACCATCAATCTTGAGGGAAACACGCGAGTGAATGTTTGTGAGGTTTGCTAACTTTGTTTTGTAGGTAATTAAATATGTCTCAAGAAACAAACAAAGGCTCGGCCAATGAAGCACCGAAAATGATAGACATCATAGACATCAAACTTTTCTATAAGGCCTTGGAGCGAAAGTTTCAACAGTTGAACTCGCGGTTTGATGACGTGCATGACCGACTAGAAAAACTTGAGTCTAGATCACAAAAGGGGTAACCACCTAAAACTCCTAATGTGCAACAAAGATAGAGGAATCTCTCTCGGTTTAAATATGAAGATAATTATGGGGATGACCTAGATAAAGAGGATCGTATCTCTAGTGCAAGCTTGGGCAGATTTGAGCATGGATATGGGAATAGAGGAGATAGATATGAGGAGTGTATTGATAATAAATTGAGAAGAATCATGGTGAAAATATCGTCATTCCAAGGAAAAAACGACCCTAAAGCATACTTGAAGTGGGAGAAGAAGGTGGAGTTAATCTTTGAGTGCCACAACTACTTCGAAGCGAAAAAGGTAAAACTCGTTGTAATTGAGTTTGCTAACTATACTATAATATGGTGCGATCAACTTATGATAAACGGATGAGAAACCATGAGAGGCCTATCGAGACGTGGGCGAAAATGAAGGCCATCATGAGGAGGCAGTTTGTCCTAGTCACTACTATAAGGACTTGTATCAAAAATTACAAAGCCTTACACAAGGCTATCAGAGCATGGATGATTACTACAAGGAGATGAAGATCGCTATGATCCGGGCTAACGTCAAGTAGGATAGAGAAGCTACCATGGCAAAGTTCTTGAATGGACTTAATCAGGACATTGCCAACATGGTGGAGTTACAACATTATGTAGAGTTGGAGGACATGGTTCACATGGACATAAAGGTGGAACTGCAGCTTAAAAGGAAAGGAACTCAATCATTTCAAAATCCAAGTTCCTCTACTTCATGGGGGCTGAATGGGAGAAAAAGAGGAAGAGGTTGTTTCAAAGTCCAAAATCAAACCACCAAAAAGGAGAGACAATGTGCCCAATGTCAACAAATGTAAAACTGAAACCCAAACTTGTAACCATGATATTAAATGTTTTCACTATTTGGGAGTACGTCACATAGCTTCACAATTCCCAAATAAGAGGACTATGATGGCATATGTTGATGGAGAGGTAGAAACCGAAAGTGAGAGTGATGATGACCAGATGACACCACTTTAGGATGCTTGTGATGATGATGTGGAGTACCCAGTGGAGGGAGAGTCACTTGTGGCAAGGCATGCTTTAAGTGCCCAAGTTGCAGAGGATGTCATAGAACAACAAAGGAAGAATATTTTTCATGGAACAACAAAAGGAGAATATTTTTTATACTAAGTGCCATTTCAATAACAAGATATGTAGTATGATCATTGATGGGGAAATTTCACTAATTTAGCTAACACTACTTTAGTAGATAAACTGAATTTACCTACCTTGAAACACCCTAAACCATATAAATTGCAGTGGTTGAATGATTGTGGGAACGTTTGGATAAATAAGTGTTAGTTTCCTTTTCAATTAGGAAGTA